>CBVK0102263482.1:0-23725 GCA_900067695.1 Picea abies | reverse complement strand
CTTCCGATCTCACTTATTAAGTTTATTACTTTCCCATGGGGTGACATTTGGACACCGTATATCTCCCTCTTCTCCTTAGAATGCATATCATTTACACAGCTTGGATGGTGGTGCAGTTGTGCAACGTCGGAGACTTAATGGGATGCTCGATGCGAGAGCTGGAGTGCTACAAGACAAGACTATTACAAGGCTATTACGGGTTGTCAACTTGAAGTCAATGGCGGTTTTCATGACCAATTTTGCCAACTTATCAATTTTTTTTGTTCAGGTGTTATGGGTGGCTCCCTCCTCCCTCACTAGAATCTTTCGTGCTCATGGTTCTCAGCTCTTCTCGCCCTTTCTCCCCTGGCCTTCTGATATTCATCCCAGCGTAATTCCACGCGAGAGGGGTAAGTTGAAGCGTGTCCCAACCTACTACATTTTCAGAGCAAGACGATTATGTATGAGTCCCTCATCTGTGCCAATTCCACCCACCTCCATTATCCCAATCCTTGTTGGTTCACCCTCAATGAATTCTCCCTTCACAGACCAGATTTGGATGGGGGATGAAATCCACCAAGTTTACATAGAAGAAGAATTCCCTCTGGTACCTCCCCAGTCCCCTCTGAACTCTCTTTTAATAACAACCACATACCTACATGCCTCTCTTCTCCACTCCTCCCGAGAGGAAAATGTCGATCCTACCCTGGTTTTGGGGGTTTCCCAATCACAAAAGAGTCTCCTCCTACTTCGCTCGATGAAAAGGTTCAGGATGATGATTTCCTTGGTATTGAGCTCCACCCCAATGCAAATTATGTGCCAGAGATGCCTCGCAAATGTAGCTTCTCAGAAGATCAATTGCAGCTCATATTCGAGATGAGAAGGGATGTTGTTGACCAACTTCATCGTCAAACCATCCTGTGTCATTGGTTGGATGTTGTATTCGACTCTCTTCCAATGATCAGGGGATCAAATTTTGTTCAAAAATTCAAAGTGTTCGGAATCACTTCAAATCGGACGAGAGCGTAGGCCTTGTCGTTGCGAACCCAACGCAACTCGTTTGGGTTCAAACGGACATCGAGAGCGAGAGATATCGCATTCTGTTCAAAATGGCAAATAGGCAAAAAAAGCGATGTTGACTGTACAGTCCGTACAGTCCGTATGGACGATGAAGTGGCAGACCATACGGATGACATGGAAAACAATTGGCATATGGCATGTTTTGTTGGCAGTGAATGGGAATGCGACACGTGGCCCAATCACAGGCCTCCACGTCTCACTTGTTTATTTGTTAAAACCTTTGCACTCAGCAGGAGTTGACCCCGTGACCTCCAGACAGGGTAAAGCTTTGGGAAAGGCCGCCCAACCGGTGCGCCCATGCATGTTCCTTGTTATGTATGTGGGAAACATTATATTTAACATTGTTATAATGTGCATTTGGGCGTGGGGCGGGCCAGGGCTAAGCCCTGGCCCATGGTCATGTATTGTATTGTATGCTACCAACGCTACGATGGTTACCACCATAACCATATATTATAACCATTTTTTATATGTTGCGGTTTGGCATACCATGTGACCACTATACCAATGCATGCGGGTTTGACATATGGTTCCAACGGTTGCTAAACATTAGCCCTGTTGTGTGTTGGCGCGTGGTCGTATGACTGCCATGTGCCCACGGGCCTTGGTAGTTAGGGCCAGCGCGTAAATGGTTCGACAGTTTGGACCGGTGGTGTGGTTGCGCCTGGTTCCAGGTTTTTATGCTATAAATTGCATGTGGGCTAGGTTGAGCCAGAGGAGGTGCATTTTGTAGTTGCAGAGACAGCAAGCTTGAAGGGGAGACTTCAAGGAAGCCTAACTTCTTCATTTTTTGGCCAAACGAGGTGCCAAAAAAGCCTAGCTAGGGGTTTTTGGACGTTCTGAAGCCATTGGAGCAGTCTATTGGTCATTTTGAGCATTGTAAAGCACATTTTTGAGAACTTTGAGAAAATAATACTAATGATGCATTGGAAGCTGGACCAGGAGATGTAGCCCAAGAGAGGGGTGAACTTCTTTATCATTTGTTGTGTTATGTGTTTTATGTTCATTGATTATGCTGTTGTTTATATGCATCTTGAATGAGTAAATACTATTAATGATGTGTTGCAAAGTTGATCCATTTTCTTTTAACACATAAAATTTAACTTGCAAATATTTTCAAGATTACAAGTCTTCTTCATTTTTAGATCAAGTTGGTATCAGAGCAAAGGTTTTTGAAGACTTGATTATTTGCAAGTGTTTTGTTTTCTGATGCTCACAAGGTTGAAACTCATAAGAGGAGAAGGTCAACTTGTAGAGCCAAGTTCTCATCCTTCAAGGAGGAAGCATATAGCATCACCGCAAGTTTCAAGGAGGCATTCACCAAGTATGGCTCATGAAGAGAGTCATGAACATGTTCCTGCAGAAGATGAAGATCTCAGAAAGGATGTCATGGAAATGAGAGAGATGATGAAGATCTTGATAGAAAGGAATACAAGGTTGCAAGGTGAAGGCTCCAACCCTTCAAAGCATAAGGGAGACAGTGGTGATAAAACTCCAAACGGAAATGGAGGGAATGGTGCTTCTCCACCACCCTCTCCTCCATCATCTTCTTCTTCTTCTTCTTCTACCAGTTCAAGACCTCTTTCGAATTTTTCAAAGGGACATGGTAAAACTCCTTCACAAATTCCTTCATTAAAGCTTGATATTAAATTTGAATTGCCAATATACAATGGACAAGTTAATGCTGAGAAATTAGATAATTGGATACGTCAGATTGAGGTATATTGTAGAATACAAAAAATTCAAGATGATGAAACCAAAATTCAGCTTGCTTCTTTAAGATTGGATAGTGCAGCACTTATTTGGTGGGAATCCAAGATTCAGGAGGACATGAAAAAGCATGGTAAAATTTTAACCTCTTGGAATGATTTTATTGTTGCAATTAAAAGACAATTTTACCCATTGGCATATAAGCAAAAGGCTACTAGGATTGGCAAAATTTTAGACAAGCTAAAGGACAGAATGTACAAAGCTTTACTCAAGAATTTAGGAGAAGAGCTTTGGTTTTGGGAGTAGATTTGTCTTCTCAAGAAACTTTACTCAAATACATTGGAGCTTTGCATAGTTATTTGAGACATACTATACTCATGTTTAATCCTTCAAATCTAGATGAAGTTTGTGTTCAGGCCACTCATTTGGAAGCAAGAGGAAGGAACGACACTCATGAGGGTAACAAGAATCCTTTCAGCCATGGAGACAAAGGAAACAATAAGTTCAAGGGCAATAGCAAAAAGAATGCTATTGTTAAGAAAGAGGGAGAAAAATTCACATGTAAACATTGTTCAAAAGATNGATGAAGACCATTGTTGGAAACTTCATCCTGAAAGAAGACCCAAAAAGTTCGGCAACAACAAAGGGAAGTCAAAGACTACTGCAACCGTTCAACATGATTTAGGTTCTGATTCGGGTGATGAAACAAAGAGCACAGCTATGGGTTATCAAGGTAATGGTTCTATTGCAAGTACTAGTTCTTCAAGTAATAATAATATCAATGTAACTCGACGATAAATAGAGAGAATTGAACGTTTTCACATAAGGGTTGTTTCAAAGCATACTAAGATAGATACTCTATTTGATACTGGATCTCAAGCAAACCTTATTTCTGAAGAAACTGTTAAGAAATTGAAGTTGGAAACAATTCCACATCCTAAGCCATACCCTCTTGGTTGGATATGTGATAATGCTAAGTTACAAGTAACAAGAAGGTGTAAACTTAGGTTTTCTATCACTGCAAATTTCGTTGATGAGGTAGAGCTTGATGTTATTCCATTCGGTATATGTGGTATTGTGTTGGGAAGCCCATATTTGTATGATAGGAAAGCTATTTTTCATCGTCATGAGAATCAATATCATTTGTTTAAGAATGGAGTTGAGTACATTGTTAGAGCCCATACAAAGAAGATGAATTTATCACTTGTAAATGCAAGACAAATGAAGAGATTAGTCAATGCTAGTAAGAATTTTGTTCTCTTAATGATTAAATCCAAAGATGATATTGAAAACGAAGCATTTCAAGGTTGTGATACAAAGTTGAAATCCAATCTATATGAGGTTGTTAATCAATATGATGAAATGTTTAAAGAACCAAAGGGGTTACCTCTGAAAAGGGGAATCCAACATGAAATTCAATTGCAGCAAGATTGTCCTCTTCCAAACATTGGTATGTATAGAATGTCAATTATGGAAAATGTTGAGATTAAAAAACAAATTCAAGAGTTGCTCGACAAAGGGGTTATTGTACCAAGTTCATCGCCATGTGGATCTCCAATTGTGTTAGTGCCAAAGAAAGATGGTATGTGGCATATGTGTGTTGATTTTAGGGCTTTGAACAAAATTACAGTAAAGAATCATTATCCTCTTCCTAGAATCGATGATTTGCTTGATCAATTAAAATATGCTAAATATTTTACTAAGTTAGATTTAAGAAGCGGATATCATCAGATCAGAATTGCCGAGGGAGACACATGGAAGATAGCTTTCAAAACTAAGCAAGGTTTGTTTGAATGGATGGTAATGCCTTTTGGACTTTGCAATGCACCTGCTACTTTCATGAGAGTTATGAATGATGTCTTAAGGCCTTTTCTTGATGATTGTGTTATTGTCTACTTGGATGATATTTTGATCTTTAGCAAATTTTGTGAAGAGCATGTTGAACATGTGAAACAAGTTTTGGATGTTTTGAGAAAAGAAAAGTTGTTTTTGAAGTTTTCCAAATGTGAATTTGGAAATACTTCACTTATTTACTTAGGACATATTGTTGGTGGAGGTGAATTAAAAATTGATCCCTCCAAGGTCAAAGTCATATTGGAATGGCCCAAGCCTAGCAATGTGACAGAGGTAAGAATTTTTTTGGGAGCAGCCCAATATTGGAGGAAGTTTATTGCTAACTTTTCTTCCATTGGAGCTCCATTACATGCAGTGACAAGTGTCAAGCAAGTTTTTCAATGGGGAGGCAAGAAACAGAAGGCTTTTGATACTTTGAAAGAGAAGATCAGTTCAACGCCTGTTCTTGCACTTCCAAATTTAAGACAACCTTTTGAAGTCCAAACAGATGCAAGCAATTATGCAATGGGAGAAGTTTTGCTACAGCATGGTAAGCCCATTTGTTTTCATTCTGAGACTTTTAATGGTGTTGTGATTAACTATCCTACTTATGATAAGGAATTGTATGCATTGGTACAAATTGTAAAAAAATGGAAACATTATTTGTTGGGGAAAGAAATCATTGTTCACACCAATCATAAACCACTGCAATACTTACAATCATAGACAAAGCTACAGCAAGCTAGGCACTTCAAATGGATGGGTTTTCTTCAATAGTTTCACTTGGTTATTAGGTATAAGAAGGGCATTTATAACAAAGTCGTTGATATGCTTTCAAGGCCTATTATTAGTGCTTCAGTTATTCTTAAGCATAGTCCTATCATGCATGAAAGTTATGTTGAGCAATATGCTTTGGATATTGATTTCAAAGAAGTATATGAAACTTTGTGCCACTCTAACCATGTTGAAGAATTGGATTACCATGTGCATGATAATCTTTTGTATCATCTTGGCAAGTTGTGTATTCCACAGGGGGAAAGAATCAACATTATAAGAGAAACACATTCTTCTCTTATTGCTGGTCATTTTGGTGTAGGCAAGACAGTGGCTAATTTGCAAAGATACTACTACTGGCCTAAAATGAATGAAAGTGTTTCAAGATATGTTCGAGGATGCTCGTTATGTGCCACAAGTAAACCTAGTAATCGAAAGTTGGGTTTGTATACTCCACTTATGGTTCCTTCTCGACCTTGGGAAAGTATTTCCATGGATTTTGTAGGTGGTTGATCCGAAATCGGATCCAGAAGCCTGACAGGGCTTGAAAAATGCTCAAAAATGAAAGTTCTCAGAATGCGACAAAACCTATGGCATTGCGTCCGTCCAGTCTTCCTGATTCCGGTGGTATATTTACTTTGTCAAATGGGCTCCGTATGGAGAAGATATCACGTTCTATCTGAAAAGCCAAACAGGTAAAAAAAGGGATGATTGTATAGTCCGTACAGTCCACATGTCATGCTGATTGTGCAGATCGTACGGTTCGTACAGGTGATGTGGTAGCCTCAGGTGACGTAATGTGGCAGAGTGTGACAGGTCAGTTTGGCGTACGGTTGGACCTATCCAGAGGTGACACGTGTCACCACTGTCAGGGTGACACGTGGCACGGGTGACGTCAGCAGCTGACGTGGCAAACTGACAGGGCAGTACGGAAGGGATGACATGGCAAGGCGACATGACAGTATGGCAGATGACGTGACATGCATGTGGGCCAATCAGTGTTTGACACGTGTCAGGTTGTGGTTGGTGGTTAAGGTGCCACATGGCCCAGTCGTGGGCTGCCATGTGGCACCCTGTGATTGGTTTGATGGTTATGTGTTAAAATTTGTGGTGTGCACAGGAGTCGAACTCCCGACCTCCTGTTCAGGCAAAGGACTAGAAAAGGCATGCTATCCATCTCGCCGTTGGTTGGTACTTGTTATATGAATGGCAAGAAATGTATTTAAATTCGTTTGAATTATCAAATGGGGGGGGGGGAAGGGCCAGGGCTTAGCCCCAGCCCTCGGCGCACACCACGCGGTTCTAATACCCTATATGACCAGGAGCGCGGGATATGACTCAGCGCCAACCACACGACCACGCCATGTAAACGAGCGCCAAAATATAACACAGAGCGCAGGAGTTGGAATAAGGGTAAGCCCCCGATTTCCGGGTGAGCCCATATGACCCGGGGCCGTTACCAAATATATAGCGCGGGGATTTGTTATAACCACCAGCCACAGTTCTATTTATGCGCCATAAGACCAGGGGTTGGAGCTAATGGAAAAGGGCCAATGCATGAGCGCTCAGCCACATGGGCCGAAATATATGACCAAGAGCGCGCCTATTGGGGGATGCACCCATAATTTATTTTCCATTTGGGTTTTTATGCCTATAGTTGGGTTTTTAGTTGTTATTGTGCCTATTTTTAGTTGATTCTCTCCATTTTTAGGGGATATTGGGCATTTTTGGAGGCCAAATTCTTGGAGGAAGTTGGAGATGAGAAACCAACTTCAAGGCTATATAAATCAGGCCTGTTTGAGGCCATGAGAGAGAATTCAGAGTAGAGTTATGCTGAAGAAAATCCAAGCCAAATCCATGTTGATGCAGAGAAGCTTTTGAGAAGGAGACGTTGTCCGATCATTTCTGGGAGCTCCAGACGTCCGTTTTGTGTGTCATTTTCTTTGTAGGGTTCTAGAGATCTGGAAGAACATGACCAGATCAGTCTTGTAGCCATTTGGCATTGCAGGGATGTAATTTTGAGCATTTGAACAGAAATAAAGAAGCCTCCCCCATAGAGAAAAGGCCCAAAGATGTAGGCAAAGTTGTGCTGAACTTCGTTATCAATCTGCATGTTATGGTTTTATGTTTATTCTTTCATTTCAGATCTGTAAATGTGTATATGGCTGTTATAATTCCTCTTCTTTCCTCATTTTTTCACTAAGATTCTCAAATGGTTAATTAATGCACGCAAAATTAAAACTCAACCATAGTCATTTAAAAGATCCTACGGATCAAGTGGTATCAGAGCTAGTTGACGTTTGGATTTGAGTTTTGCATGTTAACCAGGGAAAAGCTACAGTGTGGTGAAGGCGAGCTTGTTGCAAAGAATCCATTAATTGGATTGAGAAAAAGAGATTCTCACAGTGAGAAGATGGCATCAGAAGAAGGGATTTCTCAAGATGAGAAAGAGTTCTGGAAAACATTCCATGCTATGTCGGAGATGGTGACAGTTTTGTATGAAGATTATTTGGAATGGAAGTGACCAGTTTTGGGTAATTCTTCAAAAGGAAAAAGTGAAGAGGAAGAGAACCATCCTCACATTCCTCCTTCACCTCCATCAACACCTCCTTCTTCTCCTTCTTCTTCAAGTTCAAGTTCTAAATCTAATGAGAAGAAAAATGTTCATGAGAATAAACATGAAATTCCATTGTTAAAACTTGATGTAAAATTTGAGTTGCCCATATATGATGGTGAAGTAAATGCAGAAAAACTTGATAACTGGATCAGGAAGATGGAGGTATATTGCAGTGTGCAGCAGATCAAGGATGAGGCCACACAAATTAAGTTGGCATCTTTGAGACTTGCAGGTACAACTCTTATCTGGTGGCAAAGCAAGCTGCAAAAAGGAACACAAGATGTGGGTAATGTATTTCCATCATGGAAGAATTTCATTTCTGCACTTAGGAAACAATTTTGTCCTTTGGGTTATAAAGAAAAAGCAATAATTGAATGGCAATCTTTAAAACTAAGAAAAGGACAAACAGTACAAGAATACACCGATGGATTTAGAAAGATGGCATTAATGTTAGACATTCCTTTGCAAACACAAGAAACCCTTATGAAGTATATAGGAGGTTTGCCTGCGCATATTAGAAACAATGTTTTCATGTTTGGACCCACTAACCTTGATGAGGTTTCTGTTCAAGCTACATATATTGAAGCAGGGAAAGCAGGTGTGTCAGGGGAATCGTCGTTTTCAAAGAAAGATGACAAGAGGAAAAAGCATGGCAAGAATACAAATGTTGTGACAAAGAAGGAAGGAAAGCCCTCTTGCAAGCATTGCAAGAAAGAGGGAAATGATGAGGACAAATGTTGGCAGTTGCATACCAAGAAGAGGCCAAAATGGTTCAAAGAAAAGAAGGGAACGCAAACAATGGCAATGACATCAAAACCTATAGACTTGGGATCGGATTCAGGTGATGAATCTAAGATTTCATTGGTTGGTATGATAGGTAAATTTGGTGAAGACATTGATTGTAGAAGCAAGTTGTTTCATATAAGGGTAATCATGCGACACACTAAGATAGATACATTAATCGACAGTGGATCTCAATCTAATCTAATCTCAGAAGAATTGGTTAAGAAATTGGGATTAAAAACACAAACTCATCATAAGCCTTACACACTTAAATGGATAAGCAATCATCATCAGATGCACATAACAAAACAGTGCACAATCAAATTTGCAATTTCATCTAAGTATGTGGACGAAGTAACATGTGATGTAGTTTCGTTAAGAGAATGTGGCATGGTCTTAGGTAGTCCATATTTATATGATCGTAAGGCAATCTTTTACAAGACAAAGAATCAATATCAATTCACTAAAGCAGGTCATGATTATGTGGTTCATGCTCATCATGTTAAAGCAAATAAAACACTTCAAACAATGGAATAGTTAAAGAAGGCAATGCAAGCAAGCAACAAACCACTCATTGTTTCAAATGAAGTAATTGATCTTAAGAAAGAACAAGACATGGTTGTTGAATGGAAAATCAATCATAAGTTACTTCAAGATAAGCTCATGTCGTGCAGATATTTCAAGTATATCAGTTCATTTGCAGTCGTCTTTTTGATGCTGTCATTAGCAATGTTTTCTACATGGATGATAGTGGCTTCAGTAAGATGTAACAGGGTTCAAATGGCTAACAATATATTGTCAGTTGTCATGATTGTGTTACAGTTGATCTTGATGAGACAGGTGCACAGGACAGAGTTCAGAGACAGAGAGCAAGCCGGGTGGCCTATCCTGAGCTTGTTGACTGGTCAGTAACCTTTTGGGGACCAAAAGGTCTTTTGTGGGGAGGTGTGATCCGAAATCGGATCCAGAAGCCTGACAGGGCTTGAAAAATGCTCAAAATGAAAGTGCTCAGAATGCGACGAAACCTATTCCATTGCGTCTGTCTCATCTTCCTGATTCCGGTGGTATATTTACTTTGTCAAATGGGTTCCGTATGGAGAAGATATCGCGTTTTGTCCGAAAATCCAAACAGGTAAAAAAAGGGATGACTGTACAGTCTGTACAGTCCACGTGTCATGCTAACTGTGCAGACCGTACGGTCTGTATAGGTGATGTGGCAGCCTTGGGTGACGACGCGTGGTAGAGTGTGACAGGTCGGTTTGGCATATGGTTGGACCTATCCAGAGGTGACACGTGTCACCACTGTAAGGGTGACACGTGGCACGGGTGACGTCAGCAGCTGATGTGGTAGGCTGACAAGGAAGTACGGCAGGGATGACGTGGCAAGGCAACATGACAGTATGGAAGATGATGTAGCATGCACGTGGGCCAATCAGCATTTGACACGTGTCAGGTTGTGGTTGGTGGTTAAGGTGCCACGTGGCCCAGTCATGGACTGCCACGTGGCACCCCGTGATTGGTTTGATGGTTATGTGTTAAAATTTGTGGTGTGCATGGGAGTTGAACTCCCGACCTCCTGTTCGGGCAAAGGACTGGCAAAGTCGTGCTAGCCAGCTCGCTGTCGGTTGGTACTTGTTATATGAATGGCAAGAAATGTATTTAAATTCATTTGAATTATCAAATGGGGGGGGGAAGGGCCGGGGCTTAGCCCCAGCCCTCGGCGCACACCACACGGTTCTAATACCCTATACGACTGGGAGCACGGGATATGACTCGGCGCCAACCACACGACCACGCCATGTAAACGGGTGCCAAAATATAACGTAGAGCACGGGAGTCGGAATAGGGGCAAGCCCCCGGTTTCTGGGTGGGCCCATACGACTCGGGGCCATTACCAAATATATAGCGTGGGGGTTCGTTATAACCACCAACCACGGTTCTATTTATGCGCCATAAGACCAGGGGTTGGAGCCAATGGAAAAGGGCCAGCGCATGAGCGCTCAGCCACATGGGTCGACATATATGACCAGGAGCACGCCTATTGGGGGCTGCACCCATAATTTATTTTCCATTTGGGTTTTTATGCCTATAGTTGGGTTTTTAGTTGTTATTGTGCCTATTTTTAGTTGATTCTCTCCATTTTGGGGGGATATTGGGCATTTTTGGAGGCCAAATTCTTGGAGGAAGTTGGAGATGAGAAACCAACTTCAAGGCTATATAAACTAGGCTTGTTTGAGGCCATGAGAGAGAAGTCAGAGCAAAGTTATGCTGAAGAAAATCCAAGCCAAAGCCATGTTGATGCAGAGAAGATTTTTAGAAGGAGACGTTGTTGGATCATTTCTGGGAGCTCCGGACGTCCGTTTTGCATGCCATTTTCTTTGCAGGGTTCTAGAGATCTGGAAGAACATGAACAAATCAGTCTTGTAGCCATTTGGCATTGCAGCTATGTACTTTTGAGCATTTGAACAGAAATAAAGAAGCCTCCCCCACAGAGAAAAGGCCCGGAGACGTAGGCAAAGTTGTGCCGAACTCCGTTATCAATCTGCGTGTTATGGTTTGTTGTTTATTCTTTCATTTTAGATCTGCAAATGTGTATATTGTTGTTATAATTCCTCTTCTTTCCTCATTCTTTCACTAAGTTTCTCAAATGGTTAATTAACGCATGCAAAATTAAAACTCAACCATAGTCATTTAAATGATCCTACGGATCAGTGGTTTACCTATGTCTAGACGAAATCATGATTATCTTTATGTTGTGGTTGATCATTTTAGAAAAATGTGTATTTTGATGCCTTGTACAAAGCAGGTTATAGTTGGACAGACGACACAAATGTTCTTTCAAAATGTTTGGGTGCATTTTGGATTGCCTAAATCCATTATTTCTGATCGGGATTCTTGATTTGTTGGAAGTTTTTGGACGAGTTTATGGGCACTCATAGACACCAAACTTAAAAAGAGCACATCTTTTCATTCGTAAACAGATGGTCAGACAAAGGTGGTAAATCGAGCAGTGGTTCATCTTCTTCGTGCTTATTGCAGCAAGCATCCTAAACTTTGGGATGAGCATTTACACTACATTCAGCATGCATACAGTCGAGCTAAGCACTCTTCGACTCAAATGTCACCATTTGAAGCATGTTTTGGCTATTTGCCCAAATCTCCTTTAGATTTTATCTTTGGGAAGGATATTGCTATCAATGGTCAATATGACATTGATAGGGCAGAAAAGTTCATTGAACAAATTCAGTCGATACATCAAGTGGTGCAAGAGCAGTTGGAAAAGAGTCAAGCCAAGTACAAGACGAGACATGACAAGCATCGTGTTGATCACAGTTTCCAAGTTGGAGATGAAGTTTGGCTTTACATCAGTAAGGAGAGACTTAAAGGAGAAGGTAAAAAATTGAAACCGATTCGATATGGTCCTTTCAAGATTATCGACAAGATTGGTAACAATGCCTTTCGTTTAGATTTGCCTCCTTATATGCAAATGTATGCAGTTGTTAATGTTGAGAATTTGAAATTGTATGAGCCTCCATTGATTCATGATCATGGAGAGCATGTTCAGATTCCTTCTATAGATGATTTTTCCCCAGAATATCTTACAGAACTGCATGAAGACACCATCCTTGACAAGAGAATGCGAACTTCAAAACGAGGAAATGTGGAGTATCTTCAAGTTGGTCTTAAAGGTACAAATCCAAGAAAAACCAAGTGGATTGAGGTTGGAAGGGTGAGGGAACTATACCCTCATCTTCACATAGACTGACTATAGTCTTTTGGAGGTCCAAAAGCTTTCCAATGGGGAGGTGTGATTAGGGGATCAAATTTTGCTCAAAAATTCAAAGTGTTTGGAATCGCTTGAAATCGGACAAGAGTGTAGGCCTCATCGTTGCGAACCCAATGCAAATCGTTTGGATTCAAACGGACGTTGAGAGCGAGAGATATCGCGTTATGTTCAAAATGGCAAACAGGCAAAAAAAGGGATGTTGACTGTACAGTCTATACAGTCCGTACGGATGATGATGTGGCAGACCGTATGGATGACGTGGCAAATCGTACACTGACATGGAAGACAGCTGGCATATGGCATGTTTTGTTGGCAGCGAATGGGAATGCGACACGTGGCCCAATCATAGGCCGCCACGTCTCACTTGTTTATTTGTTAAAACCTTTGCACTCAGCAGGAGTCAACCCCGTGACCTCCGGGCAAGGTAAAGCTTTGGGAAAGGCCACCCAACCGGCACGCCCATGCATGTTCCTTGTTATGTATGTGGGAAACATTATATTTAACATTGTTATAATGTGCATTTGGGTGTGGGGCGAGCCAGGGATGGTCATGTATTGTATTGTATGCGACCAGCACTACAGTGGTTACCACCGTAACCATATATTATAACCGTTTGTTATACGTTGCGGTTTGGCATACCATGTGACCACTATACCAATGCGCACGGGTTTGACATACGGTTTCGACGATTGCTAAACATTAGCCCTATTGTGTGTTGGTTCGCGGTTATATGACTGCCATGTGCCCACGGGCCTTGGTAGTTAGGGCCATCGCGTAAACAGTTTGACAGTTTGGACCGGTGGTGCAGTTGTGCCCAGTTCCAGGTTTTTACACTATAAATTGCGTGTGGGCTAGGTTGAGCCAGAGGAGGTGCATTTTGTAGTTGCAGAGACAACAAGCTTGAAGGGGAGACTTCAAGGAAGCCTAACTTCTTCATTTTTTGGCCAAACGAGGTGCCGAAAAAGCCCAGCTAGGGGGTTTTGGACGTTCTGAAGTCATTGGAGCAGTCTATTGGTCATTTTGAGCATTGTAAAGTATGTTTTTGAGCACTTTGAGCAAATAATACTAATGATCCATTGGAAGCTGGACCAAGAGATGTAGCCCAAGAGAGGGGTGAACTCCTTTATCATTTGTTGTGTTATGTGTTTTATGTTCATTGATTATATTATTGTTTGTATGCATCTTGAATGAGTAAATCCTATTAATGATGTGTTGCAAAGTTGATCCATTTGCTTTTAACACATAAAATTTAACTTGCAAATATTTTCAAGATTACAAGTCTTCTTCATTTTTAGATCATCCAAGCAAGTCTGTCAAAAGTCAATGTTCGACCTCCTGTGAGCCTTATGTATTCGCACCATCTTGGCCTCAACCCTCCAATGGTGATGGCAATCCAGGTTCTTCCAGTGTTTAAATTCTCTTGTTTATAAAGTGCAACCTAGTTTCCATTTGTAATGACAGAAAATGTTACCAACTTTGACATTTGTACTTATTTGTTTATTGATTATCTAAAATAATACATTTTTATTTAAAAAAAAAATTATTAAGTTTATTAGTAAATAATATATTATATCATTTTGAAATTCACAATATCTATATTTTAATTTTTAAAAATTAAACATTAATTAATTATAAAATATTTTTATAATGTAATATCTTAATTTTTTAAATTATAAATTAACAAATTATGAAAAAAAATTAATAATATATTATATACTTTGAAATTCAAAACTTCAATATCTTAATTCCAAAGAAACTTCATAATAGATACAAACACATTTTTAAAAATTCCAAAGAAACTTTTTAGCTATTTCAAGTCAATATCTCAATCCCCAAAAATTAGATATTAACAAGTTGTAAAGATAATTCTTAATTTATAATATATAAAAACCTCACTTCTTAATTGATAATTCATTTATTTATTTTAATTAGTTTTTATAGTAAAATTATTTTACAAGAAAATAAATTATAATGCCATTCATTAAATCATGAAGAGACTTGAAGAACAATAAAGACTACAAATTTGATACCTCAGGTTCACTTTTATACATAGAGACGCTTCTGACCTACAAACAATATTATGCCATTCCCCTGGTTTTCGAATTTTAAAAATTATGTAGAGCCCTAAACAAAATTGTCTCCAAACGCTCTACATTACTCATATTCATATTCAAACAATAAACAAATTCACAGGAACGCTCGCATGTTAAGAGAACTTGCACTTTAAATTCATAAAAAATGGAAGAATGCTCACTCTAAGAACAATTATATTGATTTCAGACTGAAAACAATTCAATCTGCTCTGTGTGGAGGATGATTTAAGCTAATCCAACAGCCTTTCATCGGTTGAGTTTGAGAGTATTCCTGGGCTGCAGATCTCCAAGCATTATAAAATATTGAATACAATTCAAATCCCCCGCCGATGGTTGAAAGTCGGCTCTGTTGTGGTGCAATTTTTTTATCACGGTGGGTTTGGATCTCGAATAAGAAGCTCGGTCTCTTCTCCTGCAGACCGAGTAGATCTCTAGTGATGTGGTGCTGCCATGATACAGAGACAAGCCGGGCGAGCAGCCGCAGCATTTCTTGCTCTCTTCCACGCCCCGTTACGTGTAGTGTTGTTGCTTGTGTTGTCCCTTGTCCCTCGTCCCTCCATCCAAACGCTGCTCTGAAAAATGAGTGGATAAATTCAACTAAATTCGAAATTATCTAGAGCACGCCCATGCAGCAATCACCTCCCAATCATTGGGTTGTTGCATGGTGGATAGCCTTTGTCGTCAGTCACATGCTCTTCTCTCCTACTGATTTGATGAGATGGGTCATGGGAGATGAAAGAGGATGGAATTTGACATCTATTACTAGGCGATTGGTGAAAAACCAGGATTATCTCTCAGAAAAGTAACCTAAATTTCTTTAAATATTTCACCGTCAAATTTGACGGGTAGATTGGATTTCAAATTCCAATCCATTCCTTATAATCTCCCACTGATTTGATGACACGGGAGGTGAAAGAAACGTGGGGTGGGTGTGGGAGAGAAATTACGAGTCCATAAGAAAATGGGGAGATAAATCCATAAAATATGGCGATGGGATACAAGGAGATCTAAAAGTCATATTTTGACATCGTAAAACTTTGTAAGGTTGAAGAGCTTTGTAAGGCACTCCCAATGCGAAAGGATTTGAATTAAGAATCTCACCAAATTGGATTTGGTCCATGGATTGCATATAAATTGATAACTTTGTATCTCTTCTAATTTCATTATCTTGGATCTTCTTTTTACTCTTTTTTTTCAGCTCAATGAATAAAATATATCATATAATCTTGATTTAATATAATTGAAAAGTTCGTCTCAACCAACCTATACCATTATAAGATATGGATAGAAAGTATTTCACTGAAATATGAAAAATATGAAAATGACTTTGAATTGAATCCAAACCATTTTTTCTCTTATTTTATGGGTAAACGACATGGTGGATTCACAATCCACTTCCTTGGTCCACTTGGCTAAGTCCGCCCTGGAAAAACAAACCAATTGTCTCTATCTACATTCATTTCTTTTAAGAAATGGGCCAAAAATAATTAGCTACTCCTCAACCTCCACTTCCTTGGTTCACTTGGCTACGTTCTCCCTAAAAAAACAAACCAATTGTCTCTATCTACATTCATTTCTTCCAAGAAAAGGGCCAAAAATAATTAGCTACTCCTCAACCTCCACTTCCTTGGTCCACTTGGCTACGTTTGCCTTGGAAAAACAAACCAATTGTCTCTATCTACATTCATTTCTTCCAAGAAAAAGGCCAAAAATAATTAGCTACTCCTCAACCTCCACTTCCTTGGTCCACTTGGCTACATCCGTCCTGGAAAAAAAAAACAATTGTTTCTATCTACATTCATTTCTTCCAAGAAAAGGGCAAAAAATAATCAGCTACTCCTCAACCTCCACTTCCTTGGTCCACTTGGTTACATCCGCCCTCAAAAAACAAACCAATTGTCTCTATCTACATTCATTTCTTCCAAGAAAAGGGCCAAAAATGATTAGCTACTCCTCAACCTCCACTTCCTTGGTCCACTTGGCTACGTTCTCCCTAAAAAAACAAACCAATTGTCTCTATCTACATTCATTTCTTCCAAGAAAATGACCAAAAATGATTAGCTACTCCTCAACCTCCACTTCCTTGGTCCACTTGGCTACATCCACCCTGGAGAAACAAACCAATTGTCTCTATCTACATTCATTTTTTCCAAAAAAAGGGCCAAAAATGATTAGCTACTCCTCAATCTCCACTTCCTTGATGCACTTGGCTACGTGGAAAAACAAACCAATTATCTCTATCTACATTCATTTCTTCCAAAATAGAGGTCAAAAATAATTAGCTACTCCTCAACCTCCAATCTGCAAGATACCAGATATATAAAATATGCAGAACAAAAATGAAATGCTAGAAATAACATAATAACAGTAAAATATCCAGCATAATCTTCACAATACACAGAAATGATATACGAAATATATTAGGTCTTCTTACATCCGCCTTATTCCATTTTATTGAAAGGTCTTATTAATATTGACCTTTATTACATCCAAATACATTGATCTACCTATGTACGGGTTAGGACCTTAACACAATCCTCCAATTGTTGGTCGTCACGGGATCGGATAAGATGTTGTTGGCCACCAGAAGATGGAAAATGAATGAAAATAATAGTCCAATTGAGTTTGACAGCTGGGCTTAGCCGTGGATATGATGATCACTTCACCACTTCGAGACTTGGCCACTACAATACCACTCTTTGTTCTCGCACATCACATAGTTTTCCACGTTGAATAATGAAATTGAAGGAGAAAAGTTTTCCACGTTGAACAATGAAATTGAAGGAAAAAACGAGAATTAGCTTGCAAGGATTTGCCGTGCGTGGAAATGACTCCTAAACTACCCGTCAATTGTGTGGAGGGAGGGAATTGAAGCGTTTCCATCATCCATTTAAAGGGAAATTACGAACTAGAGACTTTAGTGGGAAATCTTAGCTAATCTTCAACCTCCAATCGCTGGTCGTCACGGGATTGGATAAGATGTTGTTGGCCACCAGAAGATGGAAAATGAATAAAAATAATAGTACAATTGAATTTGACAGCTGGGCTTAGCCGTGGATATGATGATCACTTCACCACTACAATGCTATTGTTTGTTTTCGTCGTATTCGAGACTTGGCCACCTTTCTTCTCGCACATCACATAGTTTTCCACGTTGAACAATGAAATTGAAGGAGAAACGAGAATTAGCTTGCAAGGATGTTGATAGCCATTAGTTTGTTTCCATCTCTGAAGATGCTCGCCAAATCAATCAACTTACATATCGCCGTCAATTCCTTAATATATTCCTCTGGTTTGATGGGACGGTGTCAGCAGGGTCTGTCACATGCTCTTATCTCCCATTGCTTTGATGAGATGGGTCACGGGAGATGAAAGAGGATGGAATTTAACGTCGGTTACGAGGCGATTGGTCAAAGTCCAGGATTATCTCTCAAAAAAGTGAACTAAATTGCTTAAAATATTTGATAAAATTGTTGTCACCGTCAAATTTGACGGGTAGATTGGATTTCAAATTCCAATCCATTCCTTATAATCTCCCACTGATTTGATTTGATTTAATGAGACGGGAGGTGAAAGAAACGGCGGGTGTGAGAGAGCAATTACGAATCCACGAGAAGATAAATCATAACGAAAATTTTATAACGAAAATGCCAATGACAATGGGAAAGTCATCAAAATAATAGTCCAATTGAATTTGACAGCCGCGATTAGCGGTGAATATGATGGTCACTTCATATTTTTCCACGTTGAAGAATGAAAATTTTCCACACAATTGAAGAGTCTCCATCATCCATTGTCATTGCGTTACATTTTCTTTCTATCTCGATGGACTGACAATGTTGACATTCAGTTTGTTTCCATCGCTCAAAATGCTCGCCAAATCAATCAACTTTCATATCGCCGTCAATTCTTTAATATTTTCCACTTCCTTGGTCCACTTAGCTATGTTCTTCCTGGAAAAACAAACCAATTGTCTCAATCTACATTCATTTCTTCCAAGAATAATGAGCCACTCCTCAACCTCCAATCGCTGGTCGTCACGGGATCGGATAAGATGTTGATGGCCACCAGAAGATGGAAAATAATAGTCCAATTGAATTTGACAGCTGGGCTTAGCCGTGGATATGATGATCACTTCACCACTACAATGCTATTGTTTGTTTTCGTAGTATTCAAGACTTGGCCACCTTTCTTCTCGCACATCACATAGTTTTCCACGTTGAACAATGAAATTGAAGGAGAAAACGAGAAATAGCTTGCAAGGATTTGCCGTGCGTGGAAATGACTCCTAAGCTGCCCGTCAATTGTGTGGAGGGAGGGAATTGAAGAGCTTCCATAAGAGTAACCTAAATTGCTTAAAATTGCTGTGACCGTCAAAGAGGGCGATGGGTATAAGGAGATCTAAAAGTCATTGCTTGACATCGAGAAACTTTATATTGCCTGGGGAATTTTACAATCCATGATCGAAGATGGAAAAGTCATCTAAATAAATATTATTATAATTTAAAATCTAAATAAATTTATTATAAGTTAAAAATGATGAAAAACTTTTTGGATATAGTTGAATTTTATTATAATTTAAAATCTAAATAAATTTTATTATAAGTTAAAAATGATGAAAAACTTTTTGGATATAGTTGGTTAGATTGGGTGAAGAATAAAAATTAAGGAATAAAAAAATTAGTCATTAAAGTAATTACATGAAAAGAGGGGGTAAATGTAAGAATAATACTATAGATAGGGGAGGATATTTGAATATATCATTAAAAATTAACATAAACAAAGAAGTGGGTAGATTAAAAGGTGAAACAATATCAAAGAGAAGTAGAGCAATGATGCTAGGATGGGGGAGGAACATAATAAAAAAAGAGGGCAGGAAGATGGAGATGAATATGAAAAATATTTAATAGGAAGATGCGTAATGGTCAAGGTGGTGAATGGTGGGTTTCCAAGATTGGCTCAACTTGTAGCCATCTTCACAGTTGAAATTATTAGGATGTTTTTCGATTTCAAGGGCTTCCCGAATAAAACTAGAGGAGTAATGTGGGGTGGAGACTAAAATTTTTGATTGGTCAAAACAAATAAGGTGCTTAGAGTTAAAAGAGTGTTTGACAATGGTTAATTTGGAGATTCAGTTATAGGTGGTATCAACTATATGCTCTTTAAGCTAGCCTTTAAAGGTTCTACCAATTTGACCTATGTAGGATTTCCCACAGGAACAAGGAATTTGGTAAACTCTTGGGCCAAGCATCGAGTCGGATTTATCTTTAGCAATTCTAAAAAGTTGTTTTACGATTTTGTAGGGTTGAATACAGTTTTAATGCGTGAATGAAACGTGGTAATGCATGAAACTAGTTGTTCTCCATTCATAGCACGCAGGGTTCATTCTACATACATGTGGGTGGGTCGTTATCTTCAAAATTGGCTTAGGGAAGACAGATTCCCAGATTGATCATTTTTCTTAGCTAAGAGTTTCAAGATTTGATCGATGATGCCCTGGATATAAGGTATAGAGATTAGAGCACGAGGAGGGGAGTAGGGAGAGGTGATTTTTGGTTTAGGGTTGCTGGTTGAGCGAAAAGCTTGGTTGATTTGAGAGAGAGAGTAGCCATTGGATAAAATGGTTTTAGTTAGGTGGGCCTTTTCCTTTGCGAGGAATTTAGGGGAAGAAATACGGATGGCCTGAGTGAGAAAGTTTTTAAGGACAACATAGTTTTGAGCCAGATGGTGGTGGGAGGTGGTGTTGAGGTATCTATCGGTGTGAGTTTTCTTCCTATAGACCCGATGGGAGTTGGAGCCATCAAGAAGGTGAGAGATGAGGACATTTAAGAAAGGGATAGAGTTGTCCTTTTTAGTTTCCATGGTCACAAATTGCATGTGGGGGGGAAGTTTGTTAGATTATTAAAGAAAGAGGTTAAGTTGGCTTGGCCATGAGACCAGATGACAAACATGTCATCCACAAAATGAAACCAACATTTAGGTTTGAGGTGAAAGTTGTTTAAGGCTAAAGATTCAAAATGTTCCATAAATATGTTGGCAACCAATGGGGATAAGGATGACCCCATGGTTGTGCCTTCGGTTTGTTCATAACAAACCCCCTTAAAGGTGGAAAAGGTTGAAGAGAAGAAAATTTTGATGAGGTCCGGCGTTTTAGGGTCTACCAATTTTGAGATCAGGGACAGGTCTTCCAAAATGGGGATTTTGGTTAAAAGAGAGACCACGTTGAAGCTAACCATAAGGTCTTGTTCATCAAGGTGGAGATTGTGGGTTTTATGAATAAAGTCAGTGGACTCTTTGATAAAGGAGAAGGTTTTTCTTACGAATATTTTATGTTTCTTTAGAATTTTATCATACGATAACTGCATGAGGATACCAATGGGTAGGAGATCCAAAAGTCAATCAAAACTTCTTTAGCAAAAGCAACCATAATTCCCACCACTACGTTGATGCCACCTAATTTATATACACACCTCCAACCATAATGCTCACCATTGAGTTGATGCCACCCAATTAATCTATGCTTCTCAAAACATAATGTTGACCACTTATTTGATTCCACCAAATTAATATACGCACCTCAAACCATAATTCTCACCACTGATTTGATGCCACCTAATTAATTTATGCACCTCAAAACATAATGTTCACCACTGAGTTGATGCCATCTAATTAATTTCTCTATCGATTATTAGTGGTGCCTCACATAAACGAACGATTGAAAAAATGATGTCCTAAGGAACACATAATGCATTCAACCATTAATTGTGTATCGTCCAGTACACTATGTTCATTGTTACAAGGGAAATCACTCTATGGCATGGGGTAAACCACAATAGATGGAAATGACTGCAGAAATCAACTCTAGTCTCAAGTATGCTATATAAACAAAGATGCTAACAAGACAAGATAAAGAGCCTACCTCATCCGGACGTTCGTAGAAGACCATCGTTGAGCACTCGACTCAAAGCTATATACTCGCAACTTGTCCTCAACAACCAAGATACACAAGCATATGGTGATAATATATAAAGTTAGCACATATAATAGCATAATCCATCAATATTCATAACAAATATCCCCATGGAATAACAATTCAAATATTTGCAAGACATTAATTGGACGAGAAAAGAGTATTTTTATTAAAATATAATCAACATAAGTGTATGAATGACAAACTTTTGTATCAGCACATCTTGGAACCGAGAAACTAAGTCCCTTCCAGTTGGGATTCCACCACTTCAATCCTCCATCAAAGGCAAGCTCATATAAGAGAGACAATGAGGTTCTCCATCAAATAGGGAAGAGCTTGGGGGCTGAACAATGTGTTCATACTTAAAAGAACAAAGGGATGCAGACTCATTATGAAGTGAATAATTTCTGCAGAGTAACTTTGCTCTTAAAGTTGAATTATTCTCCTCTTTTCCACAGCTTGGATATGGCCCATTTATAGCCTTCAAATGGAATTGAAGGGCTGAGTCAAAATGTTTCCAGTATATGGAAGGTCAAGGATCATGGATCTCATGACGTGACATGGAAACCCGACACCATTTTTTAATTTTGGGCACAAAACCCTATGTACATAGGTTGTAATGGTGCAACCTGCGTATGCGCATGTTGTATAGTTGTTAGGGCACATATATGTGGAAAAATATGTTTTTTAGCTCTAGGAATTGTAAAAAGGGACTTCAAGTCTACATAGGGAAATGGAAAAGGCCTTATGAGAAAGTTGCATGGAGTGAAAAAAATCTTGCTATAACATTCACAAGTAGTGTATGATGGATAATTGAATTCATAATGTGATCTTAGGTGCAAACCATAATTTGAGTTTAACGAGAGAAATGTTCATTGCTAATGTTGTGACATGTTCCAATGTGATTTAAAATAAATTCATAATAAACATCGAATGGTTATGGCTCATATCAAAACAAAGCAATTGAAAAAATTAGAAGTGCTTTGTCTACATAAGTAAATCTCATGACTATAGAAGATGATGAAAAGGTACGAGGTTGCAATTGACAGGGTGAATTCCCCCACATTAGCTCAATCAACTACCACTCACCTACAAAGTGAAACATTGCCAATGTAAATGCTAAAATAAAAGGACAACAAGTAAAATTAACCCTAAAGAGGAACATTGCCAACAAGAAGACAAAATCAGGGAGAAAGAGCACTACGAATGGGCAGTTGAAAATACAAGCACACTTGGCCTTCCAGTTACTCCCAATAAAGCTAGTACTACCTATAAACCCATTCCTAATGACTAAGAAGGGGTATTTGGCATAGTAGTGAAGGAATGTTGAGTAAATTCCTATCATGTGATTTCCTAGATGTTTCAAAGAGCTAGACACCATTGTAATTTTTGCAATTGCCAAGAAATAAAGATTTAGCATAGTCATTCATTGCTAGAGTTTTTACTTCAAGTTTCTCCAAGGTAAATATTGTTGTCTATTGCATTTAATTAACTGTGTGGATGATATTTTTTGTGTAATTGCTTCATTTTGATGTATTCATGTGTGTGTTCCACTTAAATGTTGTGAACAATGATCTCCCCAAGTTGATCTGATGGAAAAAACCCTTTTTTAATTATGGACCATCTATACCATTACTAGAGGAGATTGACAAATCAGGGAAAAGGAATATTGACTATGTTTCCTAATTCCAGCCAAAGATTTAAATAGTTCTCTAGAAATCAACATTTAATCTACTCACCAGCCATTGTTTGAGTCGTTGAGGAACCACACACACTTCAAATTATATGTCATTCACATTTTTTCAATTAATTAAAGCGACCAAAAATCCAATTTCCTGTTCAATCCTTACAACAACCTTCTCATTCTTGTTAAATCATTGACTTATAATTACCTCAATTCCTATCTTGTGAGCACTAGTGATCAAGTTGTTGTCCCTTAGCAAATTGGTGTTTGAAAAAGATATGTGCATTCCCTATTCAAGTCATATGTTATTCGCACATTAGAGAGACTACATTCACTTTGATATGTTCAAATAATATACATCAAGACCATATATATATATATATATATATATATATATATATATATATATTAAAAA
>CBVK0102263478.1:0-16495 GCA_900067695.1 Picea abies | reverse complement strand
GTGTTTCTATAATGCAGACGAGACCCAAGGGAACCGGGCTCGCAAGAGAAGCATCGAAGGCTGAGACCTTCGAGCGTCGAAATTATTCCAAGGGAAGGGAAGAGGCACAAGCTCAGGAGGATGAGCACAAATTTCATTGGATCAACACTAGGAGGAAAGATTCAGACTGTTGAAGCTGTGTGCACGAACACAGGAGGAGAGAGTGCAAGGAAGACAGATCTGAACCGTCAGATCTAGCGCCAATACCGAATGACCGTTGGATCTGGTGAAGGTGCAGAGAGTTAACCTCTGGGAGGTCGCATAGGAGAGCAACTGAAATGGACAATGGAGACGCTTCATGGAGAAGTGTCGAAATCCTAAGAACCCTATAATTATGATGCAAGAGCATCACCAACACGTCAAGCAAGCCAGTGCGGAAGCACAGGACAGCTGGACAAGCGAGCACACATTTTGAAAATGCTTTGGAACTGTTGCACAGATCTTAAATGAGTCATTTAAGAAGAGGTGCCTTTGTATATTGTAATGGACCTTGAGCGGATAGCTCTCATCTTCTAGTAGATAGTTGGCATTTAATATAGTTAATGTTGGTAGATAGGATTTTAATTTTAGATTTGATAGCTTTAGAGTCCAAGAGCGAAAACGGATATAGACACCCTCATTGTATCATTGTAACATAAGCCTGAGCATAAGCCATAGTATGAGCCTAAGATTGAAGAAACAGAAGAGCATGCAGAGAATTGTATGAAGAACACCCATGTACAGATATTTGAATTAATATAAGAACTTTGATTCAAATTCATGGTATGTGTTGTTATCTGTGTATTGATGTTGTGCTCATGAATGTTTTCTTCCTCTTATACATTTTATTTTATATGATGTGTATATGATTTCAGGGTTGAGTTGGAATCTGAGAGGGTAAAAGAATGATTTTCAATTGTTTCTCTAATTGAGCCAGAGGATTCCTACAAGGAGTGCAGTTGAATTGTCCACAAGGAGTGCATTGACAGAAGGGTTCAATTAGAGATAGCTTTTGTTCTCATTTCCTCGAAGGTGCAGTTAGGCACAGTGCCGTGCAAGGAGTGCGCATGCCAGATAAAAAAGTCTCAGGGTTGCGAACCTGAGTGAAGTGTTAAAAGACTGCTGCTGCAAGGTGTGCATAGAGTTGAAAGAGACTTCAACACTTAGATGTCATTGAAGGGTTGCCGCAAGGAGTGCATGCAAGAGGTTTCCAAGAAGACTAAAGTTGTGGAAAAGATCAGGAGGAGTAGGCCTTCGAATTCATTGAAGGATAAGCGTAGGGAAGCTGCTATTCAGAGTCGGAGGGTTGCATCGCAGGTTGGCAAACAGGTGAATGAGTTTTGTGGGGAGATACTTCTTCATTTCGTGGATTGCATAAGGAAGAACGGATGGTCAAAATCCTCTGAGGAGATTTCGCAAAGTTCCGAGGGCCGTTAGATATTGCGGAGGTGTAAGGAGGTTACGGAAAGAAGGTTTGAAAGTTTTACAGCTCAAGAAGGGAAGAGTCATCGATCCAGGTCACAAGGACCGTCGGATCCAGATAAAAGAGTCTCAGGGTTGCAAAGCTGAGTGAAGTGTTAAAAGATTGCTGCTACAAGGTGTGCGCAGAGTCAAAAGAGACTTCAACACTTAGACGTCGTTGAAGGGTTGCCGCAAGGAGTGCGTGAAAGAGGTTTCCAAGAAGACTGATGTTGTGGAAAAGCTCAGTAGGAGTAGGCCTTTGAATTCACTGAAGGATAAGCGCAGGGAAGCTGCTATTGAGAGTTGGAGGGAAGCGTCGCAGGTTGGCGAACAGGTGAACAAGTTTCGTGGAGAGATACTTCTTCATTTCATGGATTGCATAAGGAAGAACAGATGGTCAAAATCCTATGAGGATATTTCACGAAGTTCAGAGGGTCGTTAGATCTTGCGGAGGTGCAAGGAGGTTACGGTAAGAAGGTTCGAAAGGTTTACATCTCAAGAAGGGCAGAGCCATCGATCTAGGTCACAAGGACCGTCGGATCTACATGTGATATCGTGTATCGGGGGTTAATGAGTCGAGGATCCAAATTTGTGCAACAAGAATTAAGATATCACGATCCGAAATATCCTGACGAGTCCAGAACCATTCATTGTTGAGGATGCATGTCAAGAGATCCAAGGAATTTGAGGATCGGAGAATCAGGGGTTTCGCGAATAGAGAAATCTTGCCGCTTGGAGTCGAGATCCATGATATTCCGATGGTGATGTAACCAGTGTGGGGTCGCAGGAGTTAGTGGAAGACAGGTGGAGAAATATCAGGGAACGGGAAAAGGCAAGTCCCGAATCCATTGACATCAGGACTCACGATCCCACAAATTCCAAAATCCCCATAGAAGTGACGGGAGGTGGAAGAGACAGTTCACGCGTGCATCGGAGTTTCGTTGCATTGTTATCGGGAGTTGGTAAATCAAAGTACTCGATATCGTGAGTTGCAAAAACCCGACAAAGAAGAAGTGCCGATAGGGGAAGACAAAGTCAGCGTTGACTAGCCATGGGGTCTCGGGTATTCGAGAGCCCAACGATCAACAGTGAACTTGTGAAGCCGCAAGTTCCGATCCTCCGATAAGTAAAGAAAGGAGGATTGCGCCGAAGAGAATCTATGGGGTGAAGAACCTTAGATTTATTCGGGCCAAGAAGAAGAAGATCCTATGAGAGCGTATGTGCTCCGAGGAGTGCGACTGCGCCAGGTTTGGTATCAGAGCTAATATCTCTTTGCTTCTGTAGTAGAGAAGAAGTAAATTCACCATGCCATCGAGGAGAGAAAGACAGTCACTTGATCCAGAGGATAGGGATGTGCGAAGAAGGGGCAGGCAAGTAGAAAATCCAGAAATGGAGAGACAGATGAGAGATCTCAGAGCAAGACTCAGAGACATGGAGACAGCGCAAAGACGCACAGCTAGTGCAGGGGATCTTAGTGATTCCAAGAGAAAAGTTGAGGCTGAACGTGAGGAGGAAGTTGCAGCCAAGGATGTAGCAAATGAACGCCTAATTAAAGCTATTGCCAGGATGGGTGCAAAGGCGAAGATGGATATTCCAGTTTACGAGGGAAATCTAGATGCATAAGAGATTCTAGATTGGATTAGATCTCTTGACACATACTTCGATTATGAATATGTCGAAGAGGATAAGAAGGTCAAGCATGCTGTCACGAGATTGAAAGGACATGCAACATTATGGTGGGATGAGCTACAAGCCGACAGATGCTGCAAAGGCAAGCAGAAGATTAAGAGTTGGGATCGAATGATCGCAAATATGAAGGCGAATTTCATCCTGAGAGAGTACCAAATTACTCTGTTCAGGAGGATGCAGAACCTGAGACAGAAGCTGATGACAGTGAAATAATACACTGAGGAATTCTATCGACTGAACATCAGAGCAGGTCATTGGGAGAGCGATGATGAGAAGGTTGCTAGATATCTGAATGGTCTAAGATACGACATTCAGGATGAGTTAAGCATGGTTACCATCCGAACGATGGAGGATGATTATTAGATGACTCTGAAAGCTGAGGAGAAGCTGAGCTGTAAGAAAGGTCAGAGGGGCCGAGGCAAGAGCCAGCCCAGAGGAAAAGCGGTTGCCCATGACAAATACCAGAAGCCCAAGGAGGAATGGAAGAAACCTCTGGGTAAATTTGAGAGAGGTGGGACCTCAAAGAGAGGGCCATACGTTGAACAGAGAGGGAATCATACAGAGCAGAGGGGAGATTATGCTGATGCAAACACTTTTCCTCATACTAGAGGTAGAGGAAGAGGCAGAGGTGGAGTCATCACATGCTTCACGTGTGGAAAGAATGGACACAAGTCTTACGAGTGTCCAGAGAAAAAGAAGGACACTGGAGAAGCTCACATCACCGAAGAATAGAGGCACTATGTCAAGGCAGAAGACGCTGAAGGCAGAAGATCTCTTATGATGCGAAAAGTCCTTTTGACACCCAAGAAGGAGGTGGAAAGTTCAGTTCAAAGGACTAGACTTTTCAGAACAACTTGTAAGACCAAGGATAGGGTGTGCAAGGTCATCATAGATAGTGGTAGCATGGATAATCTCGTTTCAACCGAGATGGTAGAGAAGCTGGAGCTGGATATGACTGATCATCTGAGCCCATACAGAGTTTCGTGGCTACAGAAAGGACACCAGGTAACTATTACTAAACAATGCTTGGTTGAGTTTAAAATAGGAGGATATAATGATAAGATTTTATGTGATGTTATTCCTATGGATGTATGTCATTTATTGCTGGGTAGACCATGGAAATATGATAGAAATGTGATTCATGATGGGAAAATGAACACATACACCTTGGAGAAGAAGGGGAGGGAAGATATGTTACTTCCAATAAAAGATAAAGAGGTGAAGTCGGAAGTAAGAAACATAGTACTTCTCATGAGTGGGAAAGAGCTTCTTACAAAGGTGAAGAAGAAAGAAGATCCACAATTCTTTGTGGTCAAAAAGTCGAGGATTGTTCTAACTAGCACAAGAGTGGATGATTTACCAGATGAAGTTTAGGAACTGCTGGAAGAGTTCGCTGACATCATAGTGGACGAATTACCTCGTTCGTTGCCACCGATGAGGAGTGTGAGTCATCATATAGACCTCATACCAGGAGATAGTTTGTCGAATAAAGCCATGTACAGGATGACACCGCAAAAGAATGAAGAGGTTAAGAAGCAGGTCCAAGAATTGTTGGACAAAGGGTTAGTCAGAGAAAGTTTGAGCCCGTGTGCTGTTCCGATAGTACTCAGTTCGAAAAAGGATGGAGGATGGAGAATGTGTATCGACTCAAGGGAAATCAACAAAATAACCATCAGGTACAAGTTCCCATTGCCGAGGATGGATGATCTGATGGATTTCCTGAGTGGGGCAAAGTATTTTTCAAAGATAGATTTGAAGAGTGGATACCACCAGATTCGCATGAGAGAAGGCGATGAATGGAAGACAACATTCAAGACAAACGAAGTTTTGTATGAATGGCTTGTTATACCGTTTGGTTTGACGAATGCACCAAGTACCTTTATGAGGTTGATGAATGAAGTCTTGAGGGAATTCATCGGGAAGTTCATCATCGTATATTTGGATGACATACTGATTTACAGTAAATCAGAGGCTGAACACCTGAAGCATATGGCCATTGTGATGAAGAAGCTACAGTAGGAGAAGTTGTTGATTAATATGAAGAAGTCCTCATTTATGAAGACAAAGCTCATTTACTTGGGTTTTTTTATTTTGGATAATGAGTTGAGGATGGATCAAGATAAAGTGGAGGTAATTAAGAATTGGCCATCACCGAGAAATGTATTTGAGGTGAGAAGTTTTCATGGTTTAGCTAGTTTCTACCGGAAATTCATCAGGAATTTTAGTGGAATTAGTGCAGCGATGGTGGATACAGTGAAGAAGCGGGATAAGTCTTTTCACTGGACAGTAGAGGCTGAGAAGAGCTTCAATCTGTTGAAGCAGAAGATCATGGAACAACTGGTTTTGGTGTTGCTGGATTTCCTGAAGATGTTTCAAGTGAAATGTGATGCAAGTGGGTTTACCATAGGAGCAGTCTTGAGTCAAGAAGACAGACCGATTGCATACTTCAGCGAGAAGCTAGATGAAGCGAAACTAAAGTACTCCACATATGATAAAGAATTTTATGCTATCATATAGGCGTTGAAGAAGTGGAGGCATTACTTGATCCCGAAGATTTGTATTGTACAGTGATAGCCACGCATTGCAGTTTGTGACTCAACAGGAGAAGTTGAATCATAAACATGTAAAATGGGTAGAGTATATGAAGAATTTCACATTCGTGATTAATATTTTGGGTACTGCTAACAAAGTGGTTGATGCTTTGAGTAGGAAGTGTTTGTTGTTGCAGGAATTTCGAGTCAAAACCTTGGGTTTTGATAATCTTAGGAACATGTAAGCAGGTGATGCAGATTTTGGAGAAGCGTATGAAGTAGATGAGAATATATTTCTCAGAGACAAAAGTCCTTGGATAGATTATATGATCCAGGAAGGATTTTTTTTCAGAGGCAATCAACTATGTATCCCGAAATGTTCCATGAGGGAGAACCTGTTGAAGGAGAAACACAGCGGAGGCCTAACAAGACACTTTGGCCATGACAAAACATTTGCGAAGCTGAGCGAGTCATACTTTTGGCCAGGAATGCAAGAAGATGTCAAGAGTTTCATTGACAGATGCCGAATTTGCCAACATTCGAAGGGGAGAAAGAAGAATGTAGGATTTTATCAGCCATTGCCCATACCAGAGAGGCCATGGGAGGTGATAAGCATGGATTTTGTATTGTGGCTGCCAAGGATGCAAAGAAGATTTGATTCAATATTTGTTGTAGTGGAAAGGTTTTCTAAAATGGCACACTTCATCCCATGCCAGAAGACTAACGATGTGACACACATCACAAATCTGTTTTTCAAGGAGGTCATTCGACTTCATGGATTGCCAAAAAGCATAGTTTCAGACAGAGACACTAAATTCATAGGGAATTTTTGGAGGACCTTATGGAAAAAGCTGGGAACTAACTTGATGTTTAGTTCTGCTTATCATCCTCATATGGATGGACAAACAGAAGTGGTAAACAAAAGTCTAGGAGACTTGCTGAGAAGCTTGGTGACAGAGCACCACAGCAGTTGGGACAATATATTACCACAGGTAGAGTTTTCATATAATGATTCAGTGAATCGGAGTACAGGGAAGAGTCCATTTCATATTGTGTATGGTATGTAGCCGAGAGGATTTTATGATTTAAGGGATTCAGAACAAACTACTACTAGCAGTGCTAGTGCAGAAGAGTTCGCAGAGGTGATGAAGGAACTTCACAGCAGGGTGAAGGAGTGGTTACTGAAATCAAACTAGGAGTACAAGTGCAGAATGGATCAACATCGGAGACAACTTCAGTTTGAAGTTGGTGATCTAGTTCTAGAACATTTGAGGAAAGAAAGGTTCCTGAGGGGAACATACAATAAATTGAAAATGAAGAAAATCGGGCCATGCAAGGTCTTGAGAAAATTCGGAGAAAATGCTTATGAGATTGAGTTGTCGGATGGCATTGGAATATATTCAATATTCAATATCATAGATTTATACCGATAGAGGGCTAGAGAAGCAGAGACTGGAGCTGAGGATCCAGTAATCCAGTGGATGAAACAATTGCCAGTTGCAAAAAAGCCGCAGATGGAATGCATACTGGACAAGAGAGTGGGTAAGAAGACCAGGAGGAAGGAATACTATGAATATCTGGTCAAATGGAAGGGCCATCCATTGGAATATGCCAGCTAGGAGAGTGAGGCAGTGATACAAAAGCATGGACAAACCTTGCAGGAGCTCATGAGAAGGATCCCATGAAAGTTTTCAAGCCGAGGAGTATGATGCAGGAGCATTGCCAACACGTCAAGCGAGCTAGTGCGGAAGCGAAGGATAGCTGGACAAGCCATCACAAATTTTGAAAATGCTTTGGAACTGTTGTGCAGATCTTAAATGAGTCATTTAAGAAGAGGCCCCTTTATATATTGTAATGGACCTTGAGCAGATAGCTCTCTTCCTTTAGTATATAGTTGACATTTAATATAGTTAATGCTGGTAGATAGGATTTTAATTTTAGATTTGATAGCTTTAGATTCCAAGAGGGAAAATGGATATAGACACCCTCATTGTATCATTGTAACATAAGCCTAAGAATAAGCCTGAGTCTGAGCCTAATATTGAAGAAACAGAAGAGCATGCAAGGAATTGTATGAAGAACAACCATGTACAAATATTTGAATTAATAGAAGAACTTTGATTCAAATTCATGGTTTGTGTTGTTCTCTGTGTATTGATGTTGTGCTCATGAATGTTTTCTTCCTATTATACATTTTATTTTATATGTTGTGTATATGATTTCAGGGTTGAGTTGGAATCTGAGAGGGGAAAAGAATGAGTTTCAATTGTTTCTCTAATTGAGCCAGAGGATTCCTGCAAGGAGTGCAGTCGAATTGTCCGCAAGGAGTGTGTTGACAGAAGGGTTCAATTAGAGATAGCTTTTGTTCTCATTTCCTCGAAGGATCTAGAGAATGGTGGCCTAAGAGTGGCTGGATCAACGATACGTGCATAGAGTGAGTCCCTAGGAGGTGCACAAGAAAAAGTATCTGGGTCGTCAGATCTAGCACCAAGGACCAATAGTCGTGGATCTGGAAGGAGGTGAGAGGGGTTTAATCCTCTTAATAGTAGAGGGAAGAGTACTCATCAAGTCTCGAAAGCATCAGGACCATTCATCAAGGGGACACGTGGTGAGTGGTCAAGGTTCGGGGAAAACCCTGAAAGGTTCTCTGAAGGGGTAGTATTTCAACATTTCAGGATCCAGGAGGTTGAAGGACCAAGAACCGTTTGCAACCAGAATCACGAAATCACAAATTATGAAGGCTGGTAGCACTTTGTCACTAAGCCCTTTTTGGTGTTTCAGATACCAGGAGTTGGAAGGACAAGGATCCTGGGATAGCTCAGATGTAGGAGTCCTGAAACCCCAAAATGTGAAAGGTGTGTTGGCTCAGAATAGAAAAGAGCACCGAAATTTGAGCGCGTGCATAGGTTTTCTCAAGGCCTTCGCTAGAGGAAAAAGGGACCTATGGATTCATTCAAAGGGTTCCAGCAGGAGCCCAAAGAGCCATTTCAGCTCAGGGAAAAGAGGGATACAGAGACCGGGAGGTCAATGGACCCTACTAAGGTATTGGGTCTGCGTCAAGTGGTATCAGAGCCACTTTCTGTCTATCGACTGCAGGTAGAGGGAGGCAGAGTAGATAAAGAAAATACTTTGATACACACCATCAAGTGGTATCAAAGAAAGTTTTTGTCTGTAGATTTCAGACAAAAGAGAAAGAGGAAACCATTACTTTGTTCGTAGACAAAGGAGAGATGGTGGGAAAAATTCTGGTAACATCAAGTGGAATCAGAAGTAGAGATTCATCTATATACAATAGGTGAAAGAAGGAGGGTGTTAAAGCTTTGTGGTGATTGTTCCAAGGTGTGCAACAAATGATAGACAACCAGGCGAGCTGTAGGAGGACATGGATATGCTCTCAGACATAGAGTGATCCATATGCTTTCTAGGAGGGCAGGTGAAAGATGGAAATGGCTACTGAAGGCCATGAGCGTGGTGGGAGAGGAGACCACCAACAGATGAATAAAGAAGAGATTGACAAAGAACTCACTGAGATAAGGGCGATAATGGAACAATTGACATTGAAGATGCAGCAGGAGGCAAAAGCACCCTGTAGGTATGAATGGCCTCTGAACATGAAAGCTAAATGGCTTGTTAAAAATTTGTTGGCTAGGAAACAACAACAAGAATTTAGGAAGTGGCTGAGGTATGATGAAAGCCTCAGTGACATAGAGTTGGTTTGCATCTGTGAGCCAGAAGTCGAAGAAACCCTCAGTGATGAGGAAGAGGGATCAATTTCATATCTCATAAACTGCCAAGAGGGCAGGGATGAATTTTCAAATTGCCAGATGGGCAATGAAATGAGATCATTGGAGGATCTCATAGACTGTCAAGAGGAAAACCATGGAAATTCATATTTCCAGGTGGGAAATGGTATGAGATTAACAGAGGATCTCATAAACTGTTAGGTGGCAGAGGTGAACTTTCAAGTTGTCAGGTGGGCAATGGAAAGAGATCAGTGGAAGGTCTCACGTACTGCCAGGGGAGCAGTGGTGGAATTTTAGAATGCCAAGTGGGTAGTGAGATGGGATCAGATGATCTCATAGACTACGAAGTGGGAAATAGAAAATTCCCAAATTGCTAGGTGGGTAGGGGAAAAGAAGTGAGACTGTCTGAAAGTTTCATGAACTTAGAGGAGAGTTTAGATCAGCAAGTAGTGTTGACAGGAGAGAATAAAAAGAGAATTCTGATCATTGGAGGAATAGAGGTGTTCCTACCAAGAAAGCCAGTTGAGGCCACAGAATGTGTTGTGGATGCAACAATAGCAGGAGGACAACCAACAAAAATTGTTGTGGAGAAAGAAATGGAGCAGACACTGACATTTTCCCAGGAAGTAGAAGATGAGAATTCAACAGAATGGCTCAAAATTTTCAGCCAGGAAGTTGGACAAGAAATCACTGTAGTACTGGAAGCTGGAGAAGCAGAAGAAGAAGAAGAAGAGAAAGCAGACATCATGGATTTTTCTAACCTATGTGAAGAATTGGAAGCCCTAGAAAGGAGGTGATGGTGCAAAGTTTGCACATCCAACAGGCTAATTTGGAAGGAGGTAGCAGAACATACCAACCTAGGGAGAAGCTGGAAGAAGCTGGAAGTATGCCAGGAGGAGAAATGGCAGCAGCAAAACTGCCACAAGAAGAAGTTGAGCAACAGTTAAGTGAGGATCCTGCAGAGCTGGAGTTTGTAGCATAGTGTCCAATCAGTGCCACAAAGAGAGATAAAGATAGTAAGGGAGATTGAGAAGACATGCCCATTGAGAAGACATAAGTGCATCAAAGAGGACTACATACAAAGATCCAGCCACTACAACAGCTAGATGAGGTAATTGAAAAAATCAGAAGGCTGATGTTGAGTTCAGCAGCAGAGACTACCAACAATGAGAAGCTGAGCATAAGGGAGTCTGCAAGAGAAGTAGGGCAGCAACAACAATAACAATGAAGGAGAGGAGAAGATGGACAACTCCAAGGGAAAGTTTGGGATCTAGGTGGATTTCAACACTATAGAAGAGGAGCTCATGAGTAGGCTCATGATTTTTCCAGGTGAAGAGTATGATGCAAAAGCATCCCTCAATGTCAGTAGTGTGCCAGCTAGCCAGCACATCCAGCATGCATTTAATGGAGAAAGAAAGAGGCACAACCCTCTCAATTTTGAAATTTGAAATTTCAATAAATGTTGTAAGAATTTTAATGCCAGACCATGCCTTTGTACAGGTAGTGGTTGAGGTTTCCTTTAATGGTTTCCTGCAACAAGCCCAGGATGTAGTCAATACTGGGCATCCATTTATGTAATGTAGTCCTAGGAACTGCTCTATGATAGCGATAACACGGAGGAAGTGGATGAGGATAAGCTCAAGAGAGCCCTTTTTTGTAGGGAGTCTCTAAGAAATTAGAGTAGAGAGTTAGGAGGAGAGATAGGAGCAGAGAGGTCTTGAGAGAGAGAGTTGAGACTTGTTGTAGTCCAACCTTTGTAAACATTTGTATTGACATACATACTAATAGAAAATTAGTTTTTCCTGCACACTACATGTTTGATGTTTACATGGTTTTTTTTGCATTTCATGTTTTAAATGCATAATTGGTGAAGCATTGCATAAGTTTCAATTTCTTCTTGTCTTGGATTTTCTGAGTGCAAGGAGTGCACATAGACCGGAAGGTGTGTGTTGACAGAGGTGAGACAGCCTTAGGAAATCTCAAGAGGGATAGCGTTGAACCTTCATGAGTAAAGGTGCAAGGAGTGCATAGGAAGGAACTCAGTTTCGAGTTCAGGGAAGACATAACTACCGAAGGTTATGTAGAGTTCTACTAAGAGGGAATTGAGCGAGTGAACAGAGTGCACTAGAGAACTCTATTTTGAGTTCTGAAGAAAGGAAAGTGTCGAAGAGAATACACTCATAGAGTTGTTGAATACTCTGTAGGCTTTGCAAGGTGTGCATCGAGAAGAATAACGCTAGGTGGGCTTAGGGAAGTTTCTTTCCAAGAAAACTTCTCAAATATGATTTTAGCGAAATACTCAGTAGCACCAAGACTGTGAGAGAGTGGACTTTTCCTAATCCCATAAGCTCAAAAGAGAAAGTGCGAGAGGAACGTGCATAGAGAAAACCTTTGAAAGTTTATGAGTTGACAAAGCTTAGGAGGGGGAGTGTTTCTATAATGTAGATGAGACCCAAAGGAACGAGGCTCACAAGGGAAGCATCGAAGGTTGAGACCTTCGAGAGTCAAAATTCTTCCAATGGAAGGGAAGAGGCACAAGCTCAGGAGGATGAGCATAGCCTGTTGGATCAACACTGGGAGGAAAGATCTAGACCGTGGAATCTACATCAAGGAACACACGAGGAGAGAGTGCAAGGAAGACAGATATGAACCGTTAGATCTAGTGCCAATACCCGATGACCATTGGATCAGGAGAAGGTGCATAGATTTAACCTCTATGAGGTCGCGTAGGAGAGTAACTGAAACAAACAGTGGAGACACTTCATGGAGAAGTGCCAAAATCTCTAGAACCCTAGAATCGCACCAAGTTGTGAGGGATTTAAGTGCTTAGAAGCACCCTGGGGGAGGAACCATATGAATGGTGGAGACACTTCGTGGAAGAAGTTCCTAAGTTGCAAGAATCATTGGATCTTGCAGAGTAGCGAGGTGATTAAGGACGAGTGTCTTCCAACACTCTAAGGCATTGAATTTCACTATTTCAGAGTTCAGGGTTTGGAGGGGAAAGGGATTTTGGAGTCCCTGCATTGCGAACTCCTGATTCGTGAAATCATGCCAGCCGTTAGATCTGGAGCGCGGTGGCCTGAGAGATATTGGCTCAAGGATACATGCACAGGGTGATTCTCTGGGAGGGATTCTCTGGGAGGTGCACACACAAAAGGATCTGGGTTGTCAGGTTTAGCACCAATGACCGATAGCTATCAGATCTGGAAGGAGGTGCGAGGGGTTTAATCCTCGTAATAGTAGAGGGAAGAGGATTCGTCAAGTCCCAAAAGAATCTAGAATGTTCATCAAGGGGACACGTCGTGGGTGGTCAAGGTTCGGGGAAAACCCTGAAAGGTTCTCTCAAGGGTTAGTATTTTGGCATTTCGGGACCCGGGAGGTTGAAGGACCAAGAACTATCTGCAACTGGAATCACAAAATCATAAATTTTGAAGGCCGATAACACTTTGTCGTTAATCCCTTTTTGGCATTTTGGATACTAGGATTTGGAAGGACAAGGATCCTAGGATAGCTCGCATGTAGGAGTCCCGAAACACTGAAACACGAAAGGTGTGTTGGTTCAAAACAGAGAAGAGTGCCGAAAGATGAGCGCGTGCATAGGTTTTCTCAAGGCCTATTCCAGAGGACAAAGGGACCTGTGGATTCATTTAAAGGGTTTGAGCAGGAGCCTGAAGACCCATTTTGGCTCAGGGAAAAGAGTGATCCAGAGACCAAGAGGTTAGTAGACCCTGCTGAGGTAGGGGGTCTACATCAAGTGGTATCAGAGCCACTTTCTGTCTATAGACTGTAGGCAGAGGGAAGTAGAGTAGAAAAATAAAATACTTTGATACACACCATCAGGTGGTATTAGAGAAGATTTTTGTCTTTAGATTTCAAAAAAAAGAAAAAGAGGAGACCGTTACTTTGTTCACAGACAAAGGAGAGATTGTGGGGAAATTCTGGTAACATCAAGTGGAATCAAAAGTAGATATTCATCTGTATACAACAGGTGAAAGAAGTAGGGTGTTAAATCTCTGTGGTGACTGTTGCAAGGTGTGCAACAAATGATAGACAACCAGGTGATCTGTAGGAGGACATGGAGATGCTCTTAGACGTAGAGTGATCCATACGCTTACAAGGAGGGTAGGTGAAAGATGGAAATGGATACTGAAGGCCATGCACATGGTGGAAGAGGAGACCACCACCAGATGAATAATGCAGATATTGACAAAGAACTTTTTGAGATAAGGAAGAGAATGGAATAGCTGACATTGAAGATGCAATAGGAGGAAAAAGTACCCTGGAGGTACAAATGGCCTCTGAACAGGAAAGCCAAATGGCTTGTTCAAAATTTGTTGGCTAGGAAACAACAACAAGAGTTGAGGAAGCGGCTGAGGTATGATGAAAGCCTCAGTGACACAGAGTTGGTTTGCATCTGTGAGCCAGAAGTCAGAGAAACCCTCAGTGATGAGGAAGAGGGATCGATTTCAGATCTCATAAACTACCAGGAGGGCAAGGATGAATTTTCAAATTTCCAGGTGGGAAATGAAATGAGATCATTGGAGGATCTCATAGACTGTCAAGAGGACAACCATGGAAATTCATATTGCCAGGTGGGTAATGGTATGAGATTAACAGAGGATCTCATAAACTGCCAGGTGGGTAGAGGTGAACTTTCAAGTTTCCAGGTGGGAAATGGAAAGAGGTCAGTGGAATGTCTCATGTACTTCCAGGGGAGTAGTGGTGAAAGTTCATATTGTGAAGTGGGCAGTGAGATGGGATTAGACTATCTCATAGACTACCAAGTGGGCAACAGAAAATTCCCAAATTGCCAGGTGGGTAGGGGAAAAGAAGTGAGACTGTCTGAAAATCTCATGAACTTAGAGGAGAGTTCAGATCAACAAGGAATGCTGACAGGAGAGAATCAGAAGAGAATTATGATCATTGGAGGAATAGAGGTGTTCCTACCAAGCAACCTGGTTAAGGCTAGATCATGTGTTGCAGATGCAACAACAATAAGAGGATAGCCAACAGAAACTATTATGGAGGAAGAAATGGAGAATACACTGACGTTTGCCCAAGAAGTAGAAGATGAGAATTCAACATAATGGCTCAAAATTTTTAGCCAGGAAGCTGGAAAAGAAATCACTGTAGTACTGGAAGCTGTAGAAGAAGAAGAAGAAGAAGAGGAAGCAGGCATCATGGATTTTTCTAACCTGTGTGAAGAATTGGAAGCCCTGGAAAGGAAGGTGGTGGTTCAAATTTTTCACATCCAAAAAGCTAATTTGGAAGTAGGTAGTGGAACATACTAGCCTAGGGAGAATATGGAAGAAGATGGAAGTATTCCGGGAGGAGAAATGGCAGTAGCAAAATTTCCATAGGAAGAAGCTGAGTAGCAGTTCAGTGAGGATACTGTAAAGCTGGAGTCTATAGCAGAGTGGCCACTTAGTGCCACAAAGAGAGATAAATATAGCAGGGGAGATCGAGAAGACCTGCCCATTGAGAACACAGAAGTGCGACAAAGAGGACTGCATACAAAGAGCCAGCCACTAGAGTAGCTGGATGAGGTAATTGAAAAAATCAGAAGGGTGATGTTGATTTCAGTAGCAGAGACTGCCGACAATGAGAAGTTGAGCATAAGGGAGGTTGGAAGAGTAGCAGGGTAGCAACAACATCAACATCGAAGCAGAGGAGCAGATGGATAGCTCCAAGGGAAAGTTTGGGATCTAGGTGGATTTCAACACTCGAGAAGAGGAGCTCATGAGAAGGCTCATGATTTTTCCAGTTGAAGAGTATGATGTAGGAGCATCGCTCCATGTCTACAGCGTGCCAGCCAACCATCACATCCAACATGCATTTAATGGAGAAAGGGAGAATCACAACCCTCTCAATTTTGAAATTTGAAATTTCAATAAATGTTGTAAGGATTTTAATGCCATACCATGCCTTTGTATAGCTTGTGGTTGAGTTTTCCTTTAATGGTTGTCTACAGCAAGCCCAGGATGTAGTCAGGATTGGGCATCCATTCATGTAATGTAGTTGTAGGAGCCACTCTATGATAGCGATAGCACAGAGGCGGTGGATGAGAATAAGCTCAAGAGAGCCCTCTTTTGTAGGGAGTATCTAAGAAATTAGAGTAAAGAGTTAGGAGGAGAGATCGGATAAGAGAGGTCCTGAGAGAGAGAGTTGAGACTTGTTATAGTCCAACCTATGTAAACATTTGTATAGACATACATATTAATAGAGAAGAAGTTTTTCCTGCACACTATGTGTTTGGTGTTTACATGTTTTCTTTTGCATTTCATGTTTTAAATGCATAATTGGTGAAGCATCGCATAAGTTTCAATTTCCTCCTGTCTTGGATTTTTCAAGTGCAAGGAGTGCACATAGTCCACAAGGTGTGCGTTGACAGAGGTGAGACAACCTTAGGAAATATCAAGAGGGATATCATTGAGCCTTCATCAACAGAGGTGCAAGGAGTGCACAGGAAGGAACTCAGTTTCGATTTCAGGGAAGGTAGAACTATTGAAGGTTCTGTAGAGTTCTTCCAAGAGGGAATTGAGCGAGTGCATATAGTGCACCAGAGAAATCTATTTCGAGTTCTGAAGAAAGAGAAGTGTCGAAGAGAGGACACTCATAGAGTTGTTGAATACTCTGTAGGCTCTACAAGGTGTGCATCAAGCAGAAGAATGCCAGGTGGGTGTAGGGAGTTTTCTTTCCAAGAAAACTTCTCAGATCTGAGTTTAGAGAAATACTCAGTAACACCAGGAGTGTACTAGAGTGGACTTGTCCTAAGCCCATAATCTCAAAAGAGAAAGTGCAAGAGGAACATGCACAGAGAAAACCTTTTGAGGTTTCTGAGTTGACAAATCTCAAGAGGGGGAGTGTTTCTATAACGTAGATGAGACCCAAAGGAACTAGGCTCGCAAGGGAAGCATTGAAGGGTAAGACCTTCGAGTGTCGAAATTATTCCAAGGGAAGGGAATAGGTGAAATCTCAGGAGGAGGAGCACAACTGCCATTGAATCAACACTGGGAGGAAAGATATGGACCATTGAATCTACGGCCAGGCACA
>CBVK0102263477.1:0-20822 GCA_900067695.1 Picea abies | reverse complement strand
TTGATCTTTGATCTGGTTATGTGAGTGGTTATTGAAGGTGTTCATCCTCTGTTGGAATACCTGTGTTGTCAAACACTTAATACATTATTGAAACCCTAAATATTAATACATTATATATATATATTTGACAAGAACGGATATGACATATATTAAGAAAACAATAGAAAAATGTTGGCACAATTACAATCAGTCATCATTGGGTAGTCTCAACTGTGACTTTGGGAGAGGCTCTCATTCACTAGATTAGGGTAATTTATCTGATCCCTTAATTCTGTTTAGTAAAAGTGCTCCTTTGCTTAACAATACTACTTTTTTATCTTCTTTATCTGCTTCACCATTTAATTCTTGCAGAATTTGGAAGAGATGAATGGAACGGAAGGTGGACATAAGGAGTCTAATTTTCTGAAGGATTTGCCTGAGCCTCATATGTTTAGTCAGGTTCTTACAAGAAAGATCTTGAATGATGATACGAGAGTCTCCAAAGACATTGAGGTCCGTGATGTTCCTTAATTGGGCTTGAGATAAACCTTCCCATAGGGCTAAAGCTTCAACTATATTGTTAGTGTCCTTGTCGATTCCCCAGGAGTACGAAATCACCTTTATTTCTTTGGGGTCAATAATCAACCCTCCTCCGCCAGCCTCACTGGTGTTTCCTTTAGAAGCTTTGTCAAAGAAAAGGCTATTCCTTTGGAGGGATTTGCATGAGTTTGTGAAGTTTAATGGGTCCAATCTGATTTCCCACTCATAAGTAGAGGGTTGAGGAGCAGTTGACACTTTCAAAACACTTGAGATAAGGCTTGACAACCATTCTTCCTCGATGGGAGTTAACTTGTCTTTATTTGATGGCAAGTTGATGGATGACAGAAATTCCCCCATCATTGCTCTGGATTTTGCACTCACTTGTCCCTCTCTGGCAGCTTTCCCTTGGAAGAATCGAGAANNNNTAACCAGATTTTCTAGCAAATAAACTTGGGAAGGTACCCCCAACAACTTTTTAATTGGTCTTTCTTCGTGAGGGAGAATGGGCATAAAGCCTGTTAGTTTAGGAGAAGACTAGGTATCTCATCCGGGAGTGTGACTTGAGTTGTCAAAGGATCCAATCCCATATGCCAAACCTCCTGGGCGAATGAGAAATTCAATAGAATGTGTGCCACAGTTTCTTCATTTGAGACGGAGAGGGGGCAATGAGTGGGGCCTTCCCATCCCTTTGTTTTGATATTATCTCTAGTGAGAATGGCATTGTGCGCTAGTGTCAATATGAACATGTCGATTTTCGGAATGGATTTATAATGCCAAACTTCTTTCCATAGGGCCTGACTGGGGGGCGTGTTTAGAGTTTCTTTGGCGAAATTGTAACCCTCTCAGACTGTGTATGAGCCAGAATGTTGTCCCCATCCCTTTCTGTCTTTCTTGTTTGCAGTGATTGGTGATTTCCCCTAGAGGAGCATGAGCATTCGACTTTCTTCAGTGTGGAGGTGGCTCAGACTTCTCAATAGTTTCTAGTCTTTCCATCTAGTGTTTGCATCCAAATTCCACTTTGAGATGTCCCAAATCGTTTTAAATTGTTGGGCATGGAGAAAATTATTTAAATCGTTGGTGCTCAGGATGATCCCATGATCGAGTCCTCCCAAATCTGTATGTTTTCTCCATTTCCAGGCATCCAAGTTAGATGGGGACTGAAGAACCCAAAGTCTTTTTGACAAATTGTGAAAATTGGCGATCCCTTTGAGACTTTTAGGGCTGCATTGAGACATCTCCTTCTAGTACTTGAGTAGTATTTCTTCCACAGAGCACTCTTTCTCCATGTGATTTTCCAGAGACCAGATTCTTGAGAAGTTTGGCTCTTAGTACTAGATTTTGGGCTCTCATAACTCTTATCTGAAGACCGCCTTTTGTATAAGGATTTGTTATTTTCCCCCAACTCACTAAAGGAAATTTGTTTTCATTCTGATGACCCCCATTCCAGATAAATCTTCTTACAAGTGACTTGATTTTTTTTCATTCTGGTGACTCCCATTCCAGAGAAACTAGAAGGAGCTAACATGATAAAGCTTTGATATATTGGAATACTGGCCAACACTGATTTAAGGAGGACTAACTTCTCTTCCAAGTTTAACTAGGAGGCTCCCCACGCTTGAATTCTAGTTTTTATTTTATCCACAACAGAAGACCAATGGGAAGATTTGTACTTTCCTTTGAATAAAGGGACGCCTAAGTATTTAAGTGTCTCTGATTGATTTTCCCCTTCCATCTCTAGGATTCTAGATATTTCAACCATTTCCCTTGGCTTGCAGTTCCACCCAAAAATTTTACTCTTCTTGTAGTTTATTTGGCTCCCCGATGCTTCCTTGTATAGGTCTAGTTGTTTCTTGAATTTGCAAGCTATGATGGTACTAGCTCCTCCCAAGAGTAGTGTATCGTCGACAAATTAAGCATGTTTTATATCTTTGAACCCCCTTGCAATTTTTATGCCCATTAATTCATGTTGGGAATGGAAATTTTCTAATTGAATGCTTAGCGTTGAGGCTTGAATGGCATAGAGCAAGGGGGACAATGGGCATCCCTACTTGATCCCCCTAGATGCCTGGAATAAATATGTTGCTCTTCCATTGACTAACAAAGCAATCCAAGGAGTCCTGATAAAAGCCTTGATCCATTGGATGAAAGAAGCATTGAAGCCATATTTTTGTAATACATGAAACAAAAACACATTCCTTACTCTGTCAAAAGTATTTGCTAGATCTAGTTTCACAATCATACCTTTTTCGCCCTGTTTTATGCTTGAGTGGATCACTTCTTGAACTAGAATTATATTGTCAGTTATGTGTCTTCCTTTGACGAAGCCTCCTTGATTCTCTGGAATGATTGTTGGAAGCATACCCTTGAGTTGGTTTGCGATTACTTTTGTGATGATTTTGTAGCCAATGTTTCACAAGGAGATCAGACAAAATCTGTTAAAGGAAGAGGCACCTTTTTCTTTAGAAATTAAAGCTAAGAATGCAGAATTAGTTCTTCCACCAATCCTGTGGCAGTTTTGTAATTTTAATATCATTTTATGCAGATCATGCTTTATGATTGGCCAACAAACTTGAAGGAACCAAGCTTTAAATCCATCAGGCCCTAGAGCTTTATTGGGGGCCAGACTATCCATAGCTGCTTTCATTTCTTCCAAGGTGACCGGAGTAGTAAGTTGCTTACTGGCTCTCGGTTTGACAACAGAGAGGATTAAATTGAGAATTTGATGTTGGGTTTCTGTGGAGGCATCCTCAGTGTAAATCCCTTTGAAATGGAGGTGGGAAGCTTGCTTGATTCCTTTGAAATCCATGACAGTCTGATTTTGAAATTGAATTTCCTTGACAGAGTTGTAATTTTTCCTAGCCTCTTCTTGCTTATGAAAGAATATTGTGTATTTATCTCCAGCTTTTAGCCAGATGCTTCAAGATTTTTGATGCCAGTATTCTTCTTCCTCCCTACAGGCTACATGGAGCTTCCCGTGGAGGTATTTTTATGTTTCTAGCATATGTGGGCTGATGTTACTTTCTTCCATTTTTAGATGGTGCATTTCCAGATGTTGTTGGGCTTCCACTCTTTGGTTTGAAGGTGATTTCATAGTTTTGTCCCATAGTTTGAGAGCCCTCTTCAACCTTCGAATCTTTTCTTCCCACACATAGAAGGGCAACCCTATAACTAAATCCTTCCACACTACGGTGACTAGCTCAACGAACTCCTCATGATGGGTCCAAGATGGGCTGAATCTAAAAGGAATCAGACCAAGGGGGAGTCCTTAGTGATTTCTAGACTTATTGGCTTATGGTCAGAGGCACTGAAAGGGAGTATATTTGACTCAGCGTTGAGGCCTAAAAGGAGGAAAGGGATTTGGACCAGGAATCTATCCAGCCTTATTGCAATGTGCCTTGGTCCATTTATTTTATTGGACCAAGTGTATTTGCCTCTAGTCATTTTTATATCTTCCAATTCCCAATCGAGAATGATGTCCTCAACCCATTCACGGATGGGATCTCTAAAAATGGTTCCTCCTTTTTTTTCGCCTTGGGATAAAGTGGCATGGAGATCCCGAACTATAATTATATTCTCATTCTGATGCATGTTAAGAACCTCTCTTAATTTATTCCATCATTCTTTTTTTTCTTCGGGGATTACATGGACATAAAGATTAAATATGCTTACCTGGATGCCTGACTCCTTGTGAAGAAGGTTGGTGAGAATCCAGTGAGTGTAATGCTCTGTCTTCAATAATTTGAATGTTGAGGAGTTCCATAGGGAGCCTATCCCTTCTGAGCCTCCTTTGGCAGTAACCACTACCCTTGCTCCTTTTTTCCACAACCTTGCACTGGTTTGGAGGAATTCATGTTCCTCTAGCTTAGTCTTTTGGACTAGTAGTAGATCTGGGTTTGTGACTTGGATTAGGTCCTTCATTGCATATTTTTTGCTTTGACTTCCTAGACCCCTACAATTCCAAGAGATTATCTTCATGACCTGCTTTTTGGGTTGGAGGGCATACTATAAGAAGGTTTCCCTTGGTTCCTTGTATTTCTTGGGTTTAACATTGTTTCTAGTGTTGGTTGTGATCCTTGAAGTTTTTTTTTGTATGTCTCATGTTCTCTTCTTTCCTTTTCCGTTTTCCTTCCTATGGTAGCTGGTTTCGAGGGGTTCTGAGTTAAACCAATATTGACCTCCCCCTCATCTTATTCCGATCTTTCTTCCTTTGTCTTTGATATTTGGGATTAAGGGATTTCTCCTGGTTCTAGTTGCGGGGTATTTTCTTTGTTTTTTTGGCTTGTTGCTTTTGAGTTGTCTTGCTTTTTTGCATTAGTTTCTTTGCTTACAGGCTCCTTCTCTTGACACCCAAGTATTTCAAATCTATTTTCCATATCCTTTTTTCCTCTTTGTTTTTCCTTTTCCTTTTTGGAGTTAGGATTAGGGTTTACCTTGGGTCTCTTCACTTTCTACCATCCTTCTCCTAACTCTTTCTCTTTCTGCATGGTCTGGATTTTTGGGTATTTCTTTTGGAAGTGTCTGTATTCATTGCAGCTATGACACTTGAACAACAACTGCTCATAGCCCATTTTTTGGTAGTGCTACCATTCTTTGATAGTTAGCTTGATTTCTTCAAGAAGACCTTCTTCCAGATCAACTTCTACACAAATCCGGGCACATGCGTATTGACCTTCTGGGTCTTCTTTGTATCTTCCCAGTTTGTTTCCTATGGTTTGCAGAGAGGAAAGGTTCCTACAACAGGTTGGGTAGGCATACCCAGAATAGAACCGTCTTTGGCACGTCCACTTCGAGATCGAAGTCAGGTGTCCAACGATTTAAGTAGAGCCCCTGTGGTCCCATGAAATAAGGCCCACTCCTAAATATCAGATCTTGATCTTCTTTGGAAATGAATTCAAACAGGAAGAAGCCTCTTCCGAATGCATAGCTGGTAACGTTGTTTGATATCAGGGGCCTCCAGTTATTTTGGATCTGATTCTCAGTTGTTCGTGGAGATGGCCATAGCCCTGTAAACTAGCCAACAAGTACCTGATCTGCAAGGGAAACAACCACACTCATAGGATGGGCTGGGGGTAAATCAATTTCTAGGACTTCATCAAGTTTTTATACGAACTTTGGAACAACTCCTCCTTCTTTCTTCTTTCCTCGGGCGAGTAGCAGCCTTATGAAGGCTCCTTCATCAGCAGAGGGCGTGAGGGGAGGTGGCTACTCCCTGCCTCCAATAGGGAACATTTGGAATCAGGTAAAAATGACTATGTGGGTAGGGCGCACCACAAGAGCGGCCCCATGGGCGAATGGGACTAGGACGTCTTAGCAAGACTGGTGCAACGCACCAGAGTCGGAAGCCCTGAGGGAAGGCTACAGGAGGCACTAGACTCATGCAAGGGAGGCTCTCAAGTAGGAGATGTAATTATGGGGTGCTATTACATTAAATATTATTACCCTAACTATTAACTATTAATACACTAAACATTAACTATTAAGGCCCTAACTATTAATACATTATTAATCTAACAATTTTTTTCTTTTGTCACTAACGGTTATTAATACCCTCACTAATAATAATAATAATAATAATAATAACAACAACAATAATTTGTTTTTAAGTTCACGACCAAGCTAGACACCAAATTGGTGTATGAGACCCCCTCTGCCCAGCTATTTGACTGATAAAGTATATAGAGGTATACATACCCTACCCCCCTCTTGATTTGAACTTGCAACCTCTTAGGAGAAAACACATGTTCTTAACCATCAGGCCTACTTAGGCTGTATTAAAACATTATACATAAAGTAATAATAGATTATTAAAGTATTAATACATTAATAAAATATTATTACATAAATGTAGTCATACATCAATACATTCTTTTTTTGTTTAAGTAAGAAGCTATATATTACGTGTCATAAGAAAAAATTATAGTATCATCTTGAGAACGAGTTTTTGAAGTGTTGAGTTGCCCCAAAGGGAAACCAACTCAGCCTGATAGTCTAACTATAAATATTAGTGAAAATTAGACATATTTTCTTGAATCTCCCCATGAGGAAACCAATTCAACTGATCCATACATTCATACTGTAGAAAAAAGAAGATTATACTATGAACGAGAAAATGCCTATCGATTGATAGACCCACAAAATATTCATTACTAAACTCCAACAACCTAAACTGAACCTTCCAGAAACACCTGACAATTGTCAAAATAAAACATGCATGTTGACACTTGTATTCTTGTCGAATGTCATGGTGTCTCATGTGCTTGCATGTCCTCGAATTCCATTGTGCATGTTCCTTGCATTGTGTCTCGCTTGTCCACAACCGCCTATGCACACACATCCATGCCTCGTTCATACTCCCCCTATAATTTTGGAGAAAGAACAACCCCTGGAGATGCAGAAGCGTTGGTGTTCAAGTCTGGAGAATGTAGAGAATGAAGTAGTGTCGATATCAAAGATTTTATTTTCTCTGCGCACTGGTCCAGGTGTTCCAGCCTAAAACAGAGGTCATCAACATCCTTACAGACTGCAAAGACCAATTCTTGGAGAATTGAGATCAAATCTCAGATTCTCGAGCATAAAGCATAGTCCAGCTGGAGAAGATATTGACTTTGAGACGCCTCCAATTGTATTTCCTGCGTTTGCACATTGAATTCATCTAGTGAAGGAACATAATCTTGCGACAGGGGTGGCAAGGGAGAAATGGGTGGTGGAATGGAGGGGTGTCCCAATTATGTCTATGAGGTCGAGGCCAAATCGGGGAGAGGTCCAGGAGCATAGCCGAGAGAATTCCCCTGAATATCAAACTATTCAACTCAGATATCCCATGGCAAGGACAGAGGTGGAAGGCCACATTGGTCTGGTGAGGACTAAGTGGAGGAAGGAGGTGAGGAGATAAGAGAGGGATCGAAGCTGGGCAGGTGCCTGCTAGCCATGGCCACATTTTTTTGGTACCAAAGGGAACCTCTCTTTCACTTCCCTCGAAGGTGAGGCAAAGCCTGAAGAATTAGAGGGAGAGATGAAGATTCAAACAGGAAGATCCAAGTAGGCAGCAGGGAGAATGATAGAGTGCTAGAGTTGTTGGAAGGGGAGGGTGATAGATACCAACTGGGGGGATGGGAATCACCGTAAGAGGGACGATGGAGAGTAAAGGAACACAAGCGTAGGAGGATCAGACAATGTACCAGTTCCATGGCCATGATGGGAATCCAGATCTGAGTGCACTAAAGAATTTAGTTGAGAGTGCGATGAAATGGATGGTTGCAACAACCATAAGGTGGTAATAAAGGAAAAAGGGAGCAACAAGTTTTGTCACGTGGGTCGAGGTGATTTGGCGGGCACTGAGTTTGTTGATGGATGCATGGAGCACTCTGACACCCCATGCGGGGGGCTATCTATGCTTAGAGACTTAGATCAGAAATCCTGGAAGAGGGGATGATCTCTGTGGCTAGGGGACATATAGAGGATATCTAGTCCTTCTAAAGGCACCCCAAAATTAGCCGATTTGTCTATTACCTGGTTGGATTTCCTTCTCACATGCGAAGGAATGAGCACCAAGTAAGGCAAAATGAGAGTTGCAATGGCACAGTCTGTGTCCTGTGGTAAGTCGCCAACAAGGGGATATGTTGTATGGATCCACTCCATTGATTATCTTTATGAAAATTCTTAGGATTATTTGATAATCCCCCTCGATGATGATATTGTTGTTCCGATTTTGTTGAGAAAGTTTTAGTAATTTGATTAGACCCCAGAGCTCAGCTACATTGTTTGTGTTGTGTCCAATACTACCTATTGTGATGAGTATTATGCTTCCTTGATGTTTTCGAAGAACCACCCCGAAGATGGAATGCCTTTATCTTGTAAACTTTTGGGTTTCCTTGCAAAATGTGGGTGAAAGTTGATGATGCATTTGTCCAAGATGCAATTTTCTTGTGGAGGACAAGACAAGTCTTCCTTTTTCCAGGGCTGAAGGAGAATGGTTTCTTTGATGTTTTCAGTCATGTGTTGCCATATTTTTTTCCAGTCAAGTTGAGACGAAAGGAAAATTCGTTTGTTTCGCTCTTTCCAGAGCTGCTAGAGGATGAAGCCTGAAAATAGCTGCCAAATATGGTTTAGGATGGGAGACTGAAAATATGAGTCTCTCCATTCTTCTAAGGTCCCCCTGATGTCTTCTCATTTGCAATCTGTGGTGTGCATGGTTGAGGTGCAATGATCCCATATTTGTGTATTGTAGGAGCAGAGAATGAGTATATGATTTTGATATTCCGAGTCTTTCCAGCAAAGAGGGAAAATGGAGGCACCAATAAAACCTATTTTGGTGAGGTTTTCCTAGGTGAGGATGCCCTTGTGTTCAGTGAGCTAGAGGAAAGTGCTTATTTTTGGCTAGTTCTTGATCGACCATACTTTCTCCTAAATAGGTTCTTGGGGGAGAAAGTGTGAGGTGCTATTTGTGTTGTAGGACTCTTTGACGGTGAAGGTGCCTCGTGAGGAGTGTCCCCATCTTAATATGTCGTCTCCTTGAGAAATTGGATTTTTCCTGGAAGAAGTTAGCTCATGCCAAGGTTGAAAATCCACGTGCAATGGAGCGTGAAATTCTATGGGATTGGACTTCCAATGATTCCAAGTTGTGCTTGGGGGGTCCTCTTGCCAATAGTGAGCGATCATGATTAGACCAGCCTGAGTAGTGGGGGTAAGGAGATTCTCTGCAATAGAGTGTTTTGTTAGGGAAGGCCATTATTTCCACAAGTCATTCCTAAAGGAATTTTTCCCTATGTTCCGTATTTCCCAGAAAGAATGATCGACAATCAGGGAGTGGCGTTGTCTTGCAACATTCCAGATCAAGGATCCTTGTATGTTTTCATTCCATCTGATAACTTGGTTTTCAACAATATGTGGAATGTACCTCTTCTTCTAGAGTCTGGCCCATAGGTCCTTAGGTTACTTCAACCATCTCCACCAAATATTCACACTAAGGACTTTGTTGAGAGTGTTGGGGTCCCTTAAACCAAGACTGCATTTTAATTTGGCTTGCATATCTTTTCCCAGTTGATCAAAGCTATTTTTCGTTCCAGCTTTACCCCTTTCCAAAGAAATTTTCTTTGAAGGGTTTTGATGGAAGTAAGAATATAGCTTGGGGCAGCCAGTGCATAGAAGGAACAAATAGACAAGGTTTGAAGGAATGATTTGAGGAGGATGAGGTGATTGGGAAGGTTGAACGTTCAAAGGGATTTATTGATGAGTGGAATTCCAAGGTATTTGGATGTAAGGGATCTACGTGTGAAGCCAAGGATGTTGGAAATATGAAGTTGAACAGGTAAACGGGTGTTAAGAAATAATAGATGGGATTTTTCTTTATTAATATTCATTCCTGAGGATGCCCATAAAGTTTGCAGGATATTGAGAATGCTTAGGGATTCAAGGATGGTGGGGGGGCTTAGAATTAGGGTGTCATCAACAAAATCGTCGTGGGATATGGGGGGATCCATGCCATGAAGGGAGAGTCCAACTAGAGACTTGTCTGCAAGGGATGCATTGATGAAGAAATTGAGCCCTTCTTCCATGATAATGAAGAGGAAGGGGGGCAGGGGGTCCCCTTGCTGTATTTATACAAGAGGAAAGAAGGGGTGGGAAGGAAATCCATTGATCAAAATGGAGAAGAAGGAAGAAGAAGTGAGGTTTAGAATCCAGTCCACCCAATCCAAAGAAAATACAAAAGAAAGAAGAATTGATTTCATGTAAGCCCAACTGAGTTTATCAAAAGATTTGGAAAGTTTAACTTTAGTAACATACCTGGAGTACCTATGCTCTAAAGAGAGTGTATCAATTCATGGGTAAGGATGATGCTATCTATAATTTTCCTACCTTCAACGTACCCTGACTTCTTGGGGGAAATGATGAGGGGAATGAGCGGTTTGAGACATCGGGCGATTACTTTTGTTAGCAAATTGTAGATTACATTGCAAAGAGAAATTGGTATAAACTGTTTAGTATGAGTGAATTGATCTTATTTGGGGATGAGGGTCAGGAAAGTGGCATTAAGATCAGGGATAACCTACCCAGAGATGGGAGAATCTTCGATGATGTCCTAGACTTCCTTACGAATCATGGACCAACAGAAGTGAAAGAAGTTCATTGTGAAGTTGTCTAGACCTGGAGATTTTCCTACGGGGGTGTCTTGTAGGGCTAGGTCTACTTCTTCAATCGTTATTGGCATGGATAGGGCTTCATTACGTTCTCGATTTATGATATTGGGGATGTGTTGGGTGATCTTTTCTATGTTGGGGGATATGCCAATAGGGGGTTCTGACAACAGATATTGGTAATAAGAGACCAGTTTCTACTCGAGATCTTCATGCTTGTGGAGAGTTTTCACTTGATCCTTGACCAGATGCATAATGTGGTTGTATTGTCTGCGTTGGATTTTCGCACAGTGGAAGAACTTGGTGTTTCGTTCCCCTTCTTGAAGCCATTGTATTCAGAATTTTTTCCTCCACATGACTTCCATTTGAGAATGCCTTTCCTCCAACTATTGTTTGAGTATATTTTCCTGTGCTTTGAGGTCCTTTGTGAGGCCATGATTCCTTATATGGATTTGGATAAGCTTCATTTGGTCATTCAAGTTTCTCTGGGCTTCAAAAATATTTCCGAAGTGTTGTTTGTTCCAAATCTTCAGGATTTGCTTAAATTTTTTTAGTCGTTGTTGAAACGAAACATTTTGGAACCATGAGAGATGGAAACTTCCCTCCACCATTTTAGAGTGACAACTTGTAAATCTGGGTGGTTGAGCCATAAACGCTCAAATCTGAAAGGCTTCCATCTAGGAGAGCCAAAGATATCTAGTGACAGTTGTATAGGCCAGTGGTTGGAGGTCGAGCTGTCCAAGATGCTAGCGCTCATCGTTATGGCTTCCATTAAGAGGGTTTATGAAATGAGAAAAAGATCTAGATGACATGCAACCTATTGGGAGCTCGAACGCTAGTTTGACCAGTTGAAAAGGCCATTATGGGTTTCCAGATCTATGAGACCAATTGTGTCGATCAAAGCATGAAAGTGCCCACTTTCCACCTTAAGTCTATGAGTGTCGCCCCTCTTTTCTTCTAGGTGGCATACCATAATGAAACCCCCCCTAGTATCCACCAACGATCATTGATGAGGTTAGCCAACCGATCTAGAGTTTGAATGAAGTTGAGCTTGTCCCCTGGGGTGGTTGGTCCGTAAACATTTGAAAGGAATCTTGGCTTATTGGATCCAATGAGTCAGTATTCCGTTGATATTGTCCATTTGGTGGTGAAGAAGTTCTCAAGAAACATAGTTTCGGGGTTCCAAAGAATGGATAAGCCACTAGTTGCGCCTTTGGAATCGATATTCATCATTTTTCCCTGTTTCCAACATCTATAGAGTATTTGGTTCATTTCTTCCCCAACGCATTTTGTTTCTAGAAGTAAAAGAATATCAGGTTGATCTGCTATAATACGATCTCATAGAAGCTATTTCTTACTAGGATCGTTGAGACCACATATTTTCCAAGAGATGAGGTTCATGATGAGGATGGAGAGGTGAGAAGGGGAAATTTGTCAGAGATGATATGTATCTGACTCGAGTTTACCATGAAGTGTCTGATTTCCTGTATGAGTTTCTGGGTGGATTTTCTTTCTCCTTTATTCTCATCCTTCTAATGCTTTTGTTGTTCCTTCTGTTGAATGCGCTTGATGCCTAAGACATTGGTGGATTAGGTCGCATATCCCGTTGAGGAGTTTAGGAATACTTTATGCACCTTGCGAAGCTGATCTGGAGGGATGGTGTACTATTCCTGCTTGTGATTTTCTTGTTCTAAGTGCTCGAGGTCTATGTCCACCAAAACTTGTTCCTCTAGAAACATTTCGGTGTCTCCGTCTTCAGGGTCTGAGGCTTCACCAACTTTGGTGTGGGAAGAGGAAGATGAGGGGATCTGCTCCAAGATAGGGGTATTGGAAGGGTTGTCTTTTGCATTGTTGTGGGTTTTTGTTCCCTGAGGAGGAAGCTACGACTCATCCATATATTTTGGAAGTTGCTGAAGGACGTCAAAGGAGTTGGTGGAGGGGGCTTCTTTGATGGTTGTCTGCACAATTTTCCTGGGTTCCTGGCACTACTTGTTCGATATCTGGGTGACTTCGTCGTTTGGTTTGTTTTCTTCAGTACTGTAGACCTTGTTTTCAGCAATGTTCAGAGGGAATTCTCTTAACATATGCCTGTTCTCGTGGCATTTTCAACATCGAAATGGTATGTTCTCATAGTCAATAGTTTAAGAACAGTCTTCATCATGGTATTCCAGGGTTATGGAACCAGGGAGGGGCTTTGATATGTTGAGATAGATGTAAATGCAAGTGTAAGAGGTGTACCTTCTCTTCTTATTCACCTTTGAGTATTTGACGTATGCCCCAATGGTGTTTCCTATGCTTGTCGAGATCTCTTCCAGCCAGAAATCCCTAGGTAAGGAATATAGACATATCCATATCGACCCGTGAACAAAATCTTCTTTTTCAGGGCTAAGTTTCTCTGTCTAAAGGTGGAGAAAGAAGCCGACTGAGTTGAAGAAATAGGGTCCCCTGTCAAAAATGTGATTTCGATCTTCTAGGTTATGGAAGATGATGGTAAAGAAGCCCTTGGATCCTAGTTGTAGGTCATAGTGACCCTTGGGTTTCCACCAATGTTGTATCCATTTGACAAGCTCGCATTCAGAGGGCCATAAACCTAGGAATTTTACCACCAGAGGATAGTCTCTCATGTATTTTTTATGTTCTTCGATGCAAGGTGTGTTGATCATGTATTTTGTTCCTAGCGGTACATGAGGTATGCATTTACTAGGTTCCCAAGGACATGCTATTTTTGCTGGAACAAGTCGTGAGTCAATCTCCATTTCTTTGTCTTTAACAACTCCTTCAAAGGAAATTTGTGATCGTTGGTCTGGTGGTGGCTTGAAGGACAACCAGTGGAAACCTCCACTGGCAAGTTCCTGCATCACAGCCTTGCGGTAGGAAGTGGTTCACGATCCCTCTTCATTAGAGATCATGTCTAGCCCCACCGGGGGCAACGAAGAGGAGTAGCCTAAACCCTAATCATGTCCACAACTCCTAAACAAAAAAACATACATCAATACATTATTAATACATTATGTAGTAATACATTAATACGTTATTATTAAATATTATTAAAGTATTAATACAAAATTATTATTAATATAATAACCCTAGACCTAAATCTATCGAAGTAATTACCCGATTAATAATAATGTGATAAAACATTAATACATTACATTAATGTTAACACGATATTGTTGTGATACTAATTCTTATTATATTGTATTAATTTTTTATTAATATAATGTTTAGGGTATTAGGAGGATATTGTTGTGATAAACTCCTTTATTAATATAAACTTATAACTCAACCAGACTTATTAATATAAAATTAATATTATTACATTATTAATATAAAACATTATTATTAAATATTACTAAAACTCCTAAAAGATGTATTAAACGGGTTTATATTAAATAATATTTATATTAAATAATGTGATAATACATAAATACATTACATTAATGTTTAGAATTACTAAATATTATTAAATATTATTATTAAATTTTACTAAAACTAATATAAACTCATTATTAAATATATATATAAACTAATAATTAAAAAAATGATTATTAAATATTACTAAAATTAATATAAACTCATTATTAAATATATCTAAAAACTAATAATAATAAAAAAATATTATTAAATATTACTAAAACTCTTTTAATACATTATTTAATATAAACTCTAATTTAATATTAAATTTATAATTAAGATAATAATATTTAATAATAATAATTTATATTAATAATATAACATATTAATAATATTTATTAACTTATTACATTCATATATGTAATAATATAATATAAATATATATAAACTTATTACCCAACTAGATATCAAAAACTAAAAACTCTTACATTAATTACACATCATTGAGTAAGCATTAGGGGTTATATGTAAATCTTCGATTCATGCAATGTGCCATAGTCATTTTTGTTTCCAACACAATTAAACAACACATTACACAGTATATAAGAAAATGTTCCACTTTGTTGTGTTTAGAACAAGACTCAACATGAAAGAAGTGTCAAATCCATGTGCCATTGTTTAAAGGAAAAAATAGGTTCCATATCATATTAAAGAAAAAGAGAGAAACAATATTGAGAAACTTAAATATGAGTGAATACTTTGTGTGCGGACACATTCCATAACTATTTGAAACCTTCATTGGTTTCATAGGCAGAGTTGGATTGTAAGAAGATTGCTACCACTGTTACCCTCACACTTGTTCATCTGCTACAACTCCCGTGTTATTAAGGTGTGAGAGAGCATGGCCCTTCTAAATACTTGAAATGGGTTAATGAGGCATTTGTATTAGATTAATTGAAAGACATGCTAAAAGTGGCATGCATCATTACCATACCGAAGCGCCTCACCTTCATAAAAACGTGGCCATTACAATGCTTAGAATTGATCCTTGCTAAATACTTGAAACACCTTAAATACTTGAAACATCTTAAATACTCGAAACATGTCAATGAGTTATTTTATACATTAATCCTTGTTAAAAAAATTGAATCTTAGCAATCACCGGCAATCAATGGCTAGAGTAGTAATTTTTTAATCATATTAAATAAATGTAAAAAAATAAACAAGGAAAATATAAATATTCATAAATGTAAGAAAATTATGAAATTAAAAATGTTAGGGAAACAATTGCTTCATTGTATGTATGGGACCGATCATTGAAGACAGATACTAGCCAGAATGCACCCATATAAAACTCAGAACATAAAATCATAAAACCTAAATCCCTCATCACTAAACCTAAATCATATCAAATATAAAACTTTGAACATAAAACAGTAAAAACTAAATCCTCATCACTTAACCTAAATCATATCAAAGATATGAATCATAAATGAGAGGATACGTTTAGATCAGAGTTACTTTGATTTTTTTACTGGGAATTTGATATTTATGTTTGATATGTTACTGTTAAATTTCAATGTAAATTAGGTTAAAGGGAAACTAATTCCAGAAATTTTACCTCGTATTACTTGATGCTTTTCTTACTTAGTATTCTTTCCACTCCAATATACAAAACAAACACTGATTGTGTTCCAATGAATCGAATAGCAGTATCTCTAGATTGTGCTCCAATGCATCTATTTACCATAATAATATGTGTAGGTATATGATAAATAAAAAATAACCATAATATGAAACACCAACCAATAATAACTTTAAATTGAACACAGTAAATAAAGTGGCAGTAAATATTGCATATGTAGGGTATATCATCACAAAATTGTCGCTATAATATGAAAGGGCACCCAGTAATAATTTTAAATTGAAAGCATTAATAATATAGCAGTAACAAAGGCAATTATGTATTAACAAATAACTTTTTTTAAATTAAATTAGGCAATTATGTATTAACAAAGTTGTGTATATGTATTAACAAAGTTGTGTATAGTAAATGATAAAATCAAATAATTTTTATTTTAAAGTAAAATTTCCTCAAATAAAATACAAATGTTATTATTAATTTATTAATTGATATCCTTAAATTCATTGAGCCGTTAGAGAAATCTCAGCTATATGGAAAAACTTCCAATTTGGAGAGGGAAGACTTGCGAGAGTCTTTTGTTGTTGGTTTGCAACAATTTGCTGACACTCGACCCCATTGTTTGGCATGCCATTTCTCTCATCAACAATCAGTTTGGACTGAAATAAGGAAAGATATATGGGGTTGCAGTGGTACCATCAACCATGATGAATGAATAATACTTGTAGAAATACCAATCGGCCACCCCTCTCATCCCATTTCTAACCTCAAAATATATCTCGTGTCTTGGGAATCCAAAAAGGACATAATGTAGAGGGGCAATGTATATATTGCAAATATCATAAAAATGTTGTTTGAAATTTATGTTCCAAAATTGGTAACAATACACATGAACATGGGGAAGACATCGGTTCCAGTTACATCCCAATTCCAGAAAATGAACTGATGAACAAATGGAATCTATCATATAAGTAGACATATAAAAACATGTCTTCTTCGTACCTAGGATATTTGTATCATGTACGAAAATGTTAAAGGCCAAGGTATCCGTCGAGTTAAATATCTCTCATATCTAAATGATGATGTACGCTAATCAAAGCCAATCAATTTGGAAGATTTTACTCTTATCTTCTCCATATAATTGGTAGAGGATGCTCATCAATAGTTTTTAAGGGGTTTTAATCCTTTGGGTGGGGACCAGTTTCTATCCCTTTTTAAGAGTCATTGAGCCAACAAGTAGGAGTGAATCTACTTGCGCTCCTACTTGTTGGCTCAATGAACCTTTTCTGAAATAACAATAAACGTATACATGCAAGATATATAGGAAATACGCATAAATATACAAACATTTATAACCAAACATAGGATAAACCCATAAAAATAATCACATAAATAATAATGTAGCATGTAAATTTATCACACAATTTACACTTATCTTGGTAAGAATATCACCAGTTGTGTGGAAACCTTCCACCAACCTCCCATCCTTATACCACTCTACTCATCACTCTCAATAGTGGGTCACCCCCGATATGGGACTAAACTCCACCCGGGTAAAGGGATTCCTAACCAGACTAATGTATCACAGACAATAGGAAAGACTGTGTCATAGGTGCCAACTCAAACTAACAGCCTATAGTACCTCATTCCCCTCATGTCTGTCCCACCTAAGGAAGTGTGCCCCTTCTCTGATCAACACTCCTTCAACTACCCCACTTCCTTTCCTAGCTTCAACAACAGACCGAACAAGAAGTCTCATAGCCTTGTAGCTACAATTTAGCACCTTCGGGAAATCAATTCTCAACAATTCTCTCAACCAGAGAGATTTCTCATGGGCCTGACAACCCACCTCTTCAATATCCCATGGGCCTGAAAACCCGCTTCTTTAGTCCAACTCCCAAGCTAACAAGGTACACAAACATGTATGGTTATGGATATAGGTTCAGGTATAGTGATAGGAAGGTATGTAGGATAGCTCAAATGAATGTGTGCATGATCATGGATGATTGAGTGGATGAATGAATGATGGGAAATGAACTAAGTCCAAAGTATATATATGCATGTCCCCAACTTGACACTTGTCATGTTGGGAGCTACTTTGGACCACTTGTCCCCGTCCTTATAACTTAGGATAAAATAATTATCCATACTTTATGACTTAATAAATATTAATATAATATTCATTTTTGGCTTAAGGTCCCTAGCTTAGCCCATTTTCCTTAATGTTTAGCCCCCCCTTTCCCTAAATAGTGGAGTTTAGTCGCCCATACACTTTTATCATGGTCGGTCTATGCGCAATGATGTATTTTATATTAATGATGAGACATTAAAAAATAGGCTCACTGGCCCTTAACATCTAGTCTCTTTGGCCTAATATAAGCATAATATTCCTAGCTTATAACAAGTATCTCACCAGCCTATAAAACATGACATATACACAAAGGATACCTAGCCTCAAAATTGCGTGAACTTAAGTTGTTACGCATGGTATCCTAAAATGTGCACACTTCATCGTTTTATTGTGCAATACATGCACACACTATGCCCTGAAATGTGCATACAAAAATGATATTAAACAACTCACCATCTTAAGTACATTTGAATTTTACATTGATAGTTGGTTTTGGCATAGGGATATTACAAATAGTTTGAGACCAATCCTCATCATGGTATTATAGGTCTATCGAACCAGGGAAGGGCTTCGAGATGTTGAGATAGACACAAATGTGAGTGTAAGAGGTGTAACTTCTCTGCTTAGTCACCTCTGAGGATTTGACATATTCCCCAATGGTGTTTCCTATGTCTGCCAAGGTTTCTTCTAGCAAGAAATACTATGGTAAGGATTATAGACAGATCCATATCGGCACATGAGAAAAGTACTCCTTTTCAGGGATGAACTTCTTCTTCCTAAAGCAGAGGAAGAGGCCAGTTGAGTTGAAGAAATAGAGTCCCCTGTCAAAAATGTGATTTTGATCTTCTAGGTTATGGAAGATGATGGTAAAGAATACCTTGGATCCTAGATGTAGGTCATAGTGACCCTTGGGTTTCCACCAATGTTGTATCCATTTGACAAGCTCGCATTCAGAGGGCCATAAACCTAGGAATTTTACCACCAGAGGATAGTCTCTCATGTATTGTTTATGTTCTTCGATGCAGGGTGTGTTGATCATGTATTTTGTTCCTAGCGGTACATGAGGTATGCATTTACTAGGTTCCCAAGGACATGTTATTTTTTCTGGAACAAGTCATGAGTCAATCTCCATTTCTTTGCCTTTAGCAACTCCTTCAAAGGAAATTTGTGATCGTTGGTCTGGTGGTGGCTTGAAGGACAACCAGTGGAAACCTCCACCAGCAAGTTCCTGCATCACAGCCTCGCAGTAGGAGGTGGTTCATGATCCCTCTTCATTAGAGATCATGTCTAGCCCCACCGGGGGCAACGAAGGAGAGTAGCCTAAACCCTAATCCTGTCCACAACTCCTAAACAAAAAAACATACATCAATACATTATTAATACATTATGTAGTAATACATTAATACGTTATTATTAAATATTATTAAAATATTAATACAAAATTATTACTAATATAGTAACCCTAGACCTAAATCTATTGAAGTAATTACCCGATTAATAATAATGTGATAAAACATTAATACATTATATTAATGTTAACACAATATTATTGTGATACTAATTCTTATTATATTATATTAATTTTTTATTAATATAATGTTTAGGGTATTAGGAGGATATTGTTGTGATAAACTCCTTTATTAATATAAACTTATAACTCAACCAAACTTATTAATATAAAATTAATATTATTACATTATTAATATAAAACATTATTATTAAATATTACTAAAACTCCTTTAATACATTCAAAGATGTATTAAACGAATTTACATTAAATATTATTTATATTAAATAATGTGATAATATATAGATACATTACATCAATGTTTAAAAAATTACTATATATTATTAAATATTATTATTAAACTTAACTAAAACTAATATAAACTCATTATTAAATAAATCTAAAAATTAATAATAATAAAAATATTATTAAATATTACAAAAACTTCTTTAATACATTATTTAATATAAACTTTAATTTAATATTAAAAATTAAAATAATAATATTTTATATTAATAATATTTATTAATGTATTACTACATTCATATATGTAATAATATAATATAAATTTATATAAACTTATTACCCAACCAGATATCAAGGAACTAAAAACTTTTACATTAATTACACATCATTGAGTAGGCATTAGGGGTTATATGTAAATCTTCGATTCATGCAATGTGCCATACTCATTTTTGTTTCTAACACAATTAAACAACACATTACACGGTATATAAGAAAATGTTCCGCTTTGTCGTGTTTATAACAAGACTCAACATGAAAGAAGTGTCAAATCCATGTGCCATTGTCTAAAGGAAAAAATAAGTGCCATATCATATTAAAGAAAAAGAGAGAAACAATATTGAGAAACGTAAATATGATTGAATACTTTGTGTGCGGACACATTCCATGACTATTTGGAACCTCTATTGGTTTCATAAGCAGAGTTGGATTGTAAGAGGATTGTTACCACTGTTACCCTTACATTTGTTCATCTACTATGACCCCCGTGTTATTAAGGTGTGAGAGAGCATGGCCCTTCTAAATACTTGAAATGGGTCAATGAGGCATTTGTATTAGATTAATTGAAATACATGCTAAAAGTGGCATGCATCATTACCATACCGAAGCGCCTCACCTTCACAAAAACGTGGCCACTACAATGCTTAGAATTAATCCTTGCTAAATACTTGAAACATGTCAATGAGGTATTTTATACATTAATCCTTGTTAAAAACATTGAATTTTAGCAATCGAATCGACGGTAATCAATGGTTAGAGTAGTAATTTTTTAATCATATTAAATAAATGTAAAAAAATAAACAAGGAAAATATAAATATTCATAAATGTAAGAAAATTATGAAATTAAAAATATTAGGAAAGCAATTGCTTCATTGCGTGTATGGAACCAACCATTGAAGACAAATGCTAGCCAGAATGCACCCATATAAAACTCAGAACATAAAATCATAAAACTTAAATCCCTCATCACTAAACCTAAATCATATCAAATATAAAACTTTGAACATAAAACA
>CBVK0102263474.1:0-24775 GCA_900067695.1 Picea abies | reverse complement strand
GACCAGAGTGATCATTCCATCAACTACAGGTGGGTTGAGAGAAAGCTTGCTATAAGAGGCTGGAAGTTGAGGCTGTGAAACAGTCATGTCTTCCAGTGATTTTGAGGCTTTGTCCATATGAGGACAAAGATGAGTTAGATGACTCCCTTTGCATAACATACATGGGAACTTGACTCTACTTTTCTTCTTCCCAACCATATCATGACTAGTTGACTGGAGGTCATCAATATGTTGTTCAGAGGCTGATGACATGGGTTGGTCAGGGTTTGTAGACCATACTTCTATAACCTTGGATAGACCAGGGAAATCCTTAAGAAGATGGCTACCCTTACAAAGCCTAGACTAGGGAAATCCTTAAGAAGATGGCTACCCTTACAAAGCCTGCAAGGGTACTTGGGCTTACAAGTTGTTTGGGTAATCTTGACATCATCAACACTCCCATCACGATTAACAGTAACTGGTTGTTTTCCAACATGTTTGCCAGTGCTTGGAGGTTTTGACCCTCGCTTATCTTTCTTCTTATTAATCTTTCTTTTCTTCTTCTTCTTATTCACCGGGTTACTAGCTTTATAACTTTCACCCGATGAAGAAGATGAAACGGAAGACGACATTGCAAACGAAGAAGGCAAAGAAGACCTTACTGGTGAAGAAGGTGAAGGATCAACATGAGGTTGATGCTATTGGGGGGAAGTGCTTACGACCGAAGCACTTACTTCATTCAGGATTACCTAAGTGGAAAACAACCATACTGGTAATCCAATTGTGAGACCTGGAAGGCTCAAAGTAGTGATGTGAGGAGGACCAATGTTTCCATAAGAAGGAAATACAAAAGGTTCCCACGGAACAAGGTTTCCTTCATTGGTCATTTCGGGAATTGACACCATTAAAACAAAAATCCAATCTAGAGTCCTCTAAGGAAAACAAACAGCACACGCTAAAAATCTAGTAAGCAAGCAATCAAACAAAACCTTCTCACAATGAACGCACTAGTTGGTGATGAAATCCAACGTCGTGGGAACAATGTAAGAAGGGGTTGAGATAGAGTGGGTGGAAAAGTTACGTTGACGACCTGTTTAATGGACTTACACCCTGGTGCAAACTCCCACACATAATCGTGGGTATACCCTCCAAGGAGCCCGAGTGAGTTTAGCCAACGTCGATTCCAGGTACCGTGAAGACTTGCCCCTCCACAGTCACCTCGTGTAAAGAACCTAGAGAGATAGGCCACTAAGGTTACCAAGTACTACAATGATGCCTGGGGAAACAGTTGACAATCCAATCCACGTGCAAGAGAAAGGTATCTAGCCCGAAATCAACTCGAAAGGCTTACACTCATCATTATGGGTATACCTCTCAAGCGACCCCCATAATACGCACAACCTCTACACCAAGACCAACAAAACAGGGTGAGTAACTTTTCCAGTCTCAATGTGACCTCGTGATTGACCCTTGTGTTAGAAGGGCTTCCCAGGAAAAAATGTAGTAAGTGGATTTAACCGCTCCCTAACTCAAGATTCTATGTTTGTTTGCAACTTTGGAAAGTTATCTTTCACACCTATTCCAAATCCCTACAACTAATCTAATGTAGGTTTGCTACCAGAAAAGATAAAAATGTCTAATCAATTTTTATAAGTGCTTTATTTTATGGTTGTTGTTACTCAAGAGGAAAATGGCGTGGACAATATGGTGTTTTGACCGACTCGAAAATTATGCAAAGATATGAAGATGCAATCTTTTTATTTCGATGAAAACTATGCTACGAGAAGGAGAAAACATTTATCATTCCCATATGCACGATGTCCCAAAATTCATTAAATTCCTCAATATAAAGATTCTCAAGAAATGAGAAAAAGGTACTGAACACCAATGCACGATTCATGGCCCCCCCGGCCATGAGGGGGAAAAATTTTCATAATTTAAGATCAAAAAATGCCAAGAATCATGCAATTTCGCTACTTGAAATGAAAGGATGCCCCCAATCTAATATAAAGCAAGAAATTAAATATTTTTGTTTCAAAATTTTCACTAAAAGCAATAATGAACTTTGTTAAAACAAAGAAACCCAAACTAGTCTTTTCAATTGCATGAGGAAAGTGATCTTTCAAAACAACAAGCAAATGATAAAGACTAATAAAACTCAACTTTCAACTGATCATCGGTTCTTAACTAATCAAACACACCCAGAATCTGAAGTCAGAGAGAATGATTTTTCCAAGAAGAGTCAAGAAACGAAAGTCAAGACACAAAGGACAAGAAAAAACCTTGAAATCCTAAGACTGTTCACGCATGCAAACTAAAGCAAGAAATATATAAATCAATGGTCCAAGAAACTCATAAGAGGTAATCAAACTGATCTGGGCAGTTAGAAAGACCAAAACTCAAATTCGCAATTTTGAAAAATCATGTTCGCAGGCAGGTAATGTTACACAAAGCGAGAATCATTGATTCTCGCAGGTGACCCTTGAGCAGGGTGCGAGAACCTCGCACTAAAACCTATAGGCAGAGTGCGAACTCTAACAATTCTCACAGGCTGCAATGAAGTGCAGTACGAGAATTCCTGAACATAATAAAAAATTTGAAAACTGAAGCAAAATTGACAAAGGCTTCTAGACCCAGGAGGTCTATCAGGATATCCTGAAGACTCAGAGACTGATAGGACAGAAAAAAAGTGAAACCAGAGAAAATGGCCACAGAAAAATATCAAAAACCACAAATAAAATGGGATCTCTCCCCAGTGGAGTCGTCGATTTTGTTATTGGATAAATTCGTAAGTGCGGACACAAACTGATCTCCCTAGATCCACCTGGATCTAGAACAAAGCAAGACAGAATAATACTCTTTCCCTAGATTTTGACCATTGAATTAACTAGGAAGCAAGAAATAGTAACATATCTTCTTATCGCTTCATATGGTCTTTGTTGCTCCTTTTTCGCTCCAGTGCTCTCGTACAGTCAAGACCAAGACAGCACAAACCAACCAAACTGAAGAAAGCACAATCTATTCAACAATCAATCTATGTATATGATCAAGGAATTATACAATAAAGTGGAAACAACTTTATGGGAAAGGGACATATTACTGTATCATATTAATGGAAAGTAAAGATTACAACTTGAGCCTTGATGTCGCAAACTTCCTTTCGATGGCCCTTGACTCTGACACACACACTTGCTCACTTGCATGAAGAAGATCAAAACCCTTAAGATATCCTTGCTGGTGTCTCCTAGCTGCTGAAGCTTCAATCCTTCACATAATCCTTTCACTAATTCTCCAATAAATCTTACTTAACCTTGTTTGCTTAACATTTTCCATGAGAATTCCCTCAATATATAGGAGAGAATGAATTAGTTACTTAGATAAGAATGATCCCAAAATATCAGGGAATCCAGTACTAGGATAACCATTCGAATTCCATCTCATCCTTCTAGAAGATTCCCTTCTAGAAGCATCGAGAATTCACCTTTTTCCTTGCTTTAAAAAGAGTTCGCACCCTAGCATTTCAACACAGTGCGAACTTCTCGCACCATGGCTTAAGGCAGCCTGTGAGAATAGGTCATTCTCGCAGGCAAATGTACTAGCAGCCTGTGAACCTCTTTCAAAAATGATATTTCTAGAAAGAGAAGAAAGTAACTTTTCTCAGGAGAAAGTTTTGATGAAGAGCCTGAGAACAACATCATCCCTACATCATCATGATGACCAAAATCATGGGTAACAGTGGTAGGGAAAAGTTCGATGATTTGAAGAATCACTTGTGCTCAACTCCAATACTCTCCTTTTCCGATCTGCAACAATCATTCGAGATTGAGACTAAATACAACGCAATGGGAGAACTCAACGCTTTCCTCATTGTTGGTGTCAGAAGTCACTCCTCGATTGCAGCAGGAGTAAGCCTGATTCCCATCAATTTATGTCACTATTTGTTGATAAAGGGTGATGAATGGAAGTAAACTCAGAACAATATCATTCTAACTCAGAAACTAGGCCAGGCATGCACAAGCAGATGAGGTCTTGGTTCAACTTTAGACAATAATTTGTAATAAGGGTGAGTAGGAGGAAGACTTCTGTGAGGAAATGAGAAGGCCTGTTGTAGGCATCGAGCTTCTAACAACCTGTAGAAGAAAACTTTGCACACAAGAATCTCTTATATTCAAAGGCAGAAACACTAAAAGAACATAACAGTGTTATAAAAAATCCTTTATCATAACACAGTCATGATGATTCATGTGAATCAATCAATCGTGAACCCTTTAGAATGAGATCGAAACCAGATGAAAAAGAGAGTTTCCTTACATTGAACAAGAAAATTTCATATGCAGATACATAGTCAGGAAAACCAGTGCTTCATTAAAACATTACAGTCGGGAGCTGTGCTCTACCATCCATCCTCACAAAAATACAAAAACTGAGCATATATACTCAGAGCAATTTGCCACCTTGGCAGCAGGAGGGTAGCTGAGACATTAAAGTCCAAACTAGTGTGTGCAGGCTCCTTTGGTCAGACGAGGACATCAGATCGGCATGGCTTCTTTAGGAAAACCTGCACATAGGACGATCTTGGGCAGACTACCTGCTAGAACCTCCATGCCTTACATTTAAGGAGTGAGGCAAGGTTTCAACCACCTCCTCCTACATTTATTTACCTCTAGCAGGGATCAGGATCGAGGCTGAGTTGAATTGGTACCTGGAAAACGCGGTGATGCCTCCTGCAGCTAAACCCGGTGCCTTGGTCCTTTGCATAGCTCTTTCTATCACCCCAAGTGACCACGGGCTGTGACCTTGCACCTATCTTCAAAGGCCTTTTTTTTTGCATTTCGTGTTTCGGCGATTCCAGATGCAGTGGAGGAGAGACCCCCTGTCTTTCAAAGTCTCAGTAGTCAAAATGCCAAAACAACTAATCTGCAATCAATGGTCGGATTTGATTTAATATGGACGGTCACGATGGACCTTAATGTATTTCGGGGATTCTCCCACCGGGAGTTCTCGTTCCTTTTCTCTCGACCCTTGTACTTAAAAGTCTCGGTAACCGAAATGGTGACCAGACTTAATCGCACGCCACATATCCTTCAATATTATCCCGATTCTTTCAGGGATTCTCCCACCGGGAGCTCCAAAATCCTTGAAATGTCAACTAGTTGCCACTTGTCCCCCTTCTTTAGGACTCGCCTTTCCATACGACCCTATGCTATGAACATAGGCTCACACCCAAAGGCACCTTCGCATTTCACGCATCGTGGGTGGAAGGGAGTCGACCCTTGTATTTCAAAGCCCCGGTAGCCGAAATGGCGACCGGACTTAATCAGGTGCCATGTGTCTCGACTGGATCGGATGACCATGATCATTTCGTGACTTTGGCCCTAAGGGATGAGCCCATGCGCTAAACCTCGTGAAAATCCATGGCTCTAGCTTACCCGATGACTGTTGATCGGCTCCATCAATGGATCTTCGTTGCTAAAAAGCAAAAATGCCTGTCTGCTTGATTTTTAACCCAAAAATAGAGGTTTTATGCATGTTGTGCTTGGGTGATCATGATTGTGACCTTGGATAACCTCATTTGATGGGTCTTAAGCCCCATTTCATCTATTTCTCACCGAGGACCCGAATCCAGAGAGAAGTTTCCCCCTTACAAGAATATGTGCTAACATTAGGCTCCATGGGGGATAGAGTCCTCCCTGTGAGGCTCTAAGAACTCTTTGCAGTTTAAGTGCCTTGCTGTTGGGATATGGAGTCATTTATTAAGCTAAAAATAAATAGAAAAAAAATATTTACAAAAATAAAGGAGCCGTCTAAGGCTCAAACACAACATTTCTTCAAGAAATACCCATTTACTGGGCTGTTAAAAACTTCTTCACCCTCCAAATCCTGTAACCTGTACGTGTTATTTAAGAATACTTCAAAGATTTTGAAGGGCCTGATCCAGAGGGAATCAAATTTGTTGTGTTTTCCCCTATCCTACCTGGGTTCATCCCACTTAAGCACCAAATCTCCCAGCTCGAATTCCTCCTTCCTGACCTTCCTTTCAAAGGCCTGCTTGATCTTCTGTTGATGACTATGAGCTATGTCCATTACCTTCTCCCTGATCTGTTGCACTTCCACCACTTGATGAATTCTTCTGACCATGTGGTATAGCTCTCCTTGATGATCTTGAAAGAATTTCGCTATAGGTAAAGCGAGCTGAGTGGGAAACACAACCTTTGTCCCATAAACAAGTTGAAAAGGTGAGGTGCCCAGGGACTTTTTTGTTGTCACTTGATCGACCCATAGAGTGAATTTGAGCTTTGAATCCTAGGCCCTCTTATTGTCTTCCAATAATCTTTTAATGAGTTTGATTATACTTTTATTGGAAGATTCTTTCGGTCCATTTCCTTGAGGATAATAGGGAGTGGAGTGAATTAGTGAAATCTCGAACTGCTCATAGAACTTAACCAAAGGCTCATACTTGAAAGAAGCAGCATTATCAGTGACAATTCTGCTGGGACAGCCAAATCTGGCTATGATATCCTCCAGGAAGCTGATAATTACCTTGTGTGAATCACTTCTGGTGGGGGCGGCTTCTATCCACTTGGTGAAATAGTCTATTACAGTCAAGACCCATCTGTGCTGGCCACTTGAAGGAGAATGAATTTCTCCAATGAGGTCCAACCCCCACTGTTGAAAGGGTGTTGAAGCTACTATAGGCTTTAGTCACAGAGATTTGAGTTGTTTCTTTCCTAAGAACCTTTGGCATTTGATGCAAGATCTGACTTCTCTGCAGACATCAATGAATAAGGTGGGCCAGTAGTACCTAGCCCTGAGAATTTTGTGAGTTGTGGTCTTCCAGAAATGATGCCCTCTACAAAGGTCGCTATGGAAATCAATCATAACTTTATGGGCTTCATGTGGGTTTACACACCTCAGAAACACCCCTAAAGGGTCTCTCCAGTACAAGACTTGGTCAATAAGACAATATCTAACCGCCTTGAGCTTTAAATCTCTTGCCTTGCTTTTTTCCATTCCATCAGGAGGCTTCAACTCTTGCAGAAAGTACAAAATGTCTCTGTACCAGGTGCATTCTGCTAGTGATAAGCCACCCTAATATCTTTTGTTGGACGACTCGACTTGTTGATTTCCTGAGCAAGCAATGATGTAGCTAACCCCCAAGCCCTTGCAATTGGATTTAGCTAGCAACTTGGCTAAACCCTACCCTTTAACCAACTTGGTGGGCTTTATCTCGAAGTCAAACTCAAGGATCTTGGCAATCCATTTACCTCTACTCCCATCTATGTCATCCTGTATAAGGATGTCTTTCACAGAGGCTGAAGGAATGTATGCAGTCACTCTTGAGTGCAAGACATAGACTCTGAAAGCTTTGAGAGATTTCACCAAGGCATAGGCCTTCTTCTCCATGATCTCATACCCGATTTATGCATCTCTTAATGCCTTACTAAAGAAGGAAATGGGTTGCTCTTGCCCTTTCTTATTTTTCTGCAATAAGACTGTTGTTAATGTATCAAAAGAAGCAAAAGAAAAAACTAGGAAATCGTTGGAATAATCAGGACTGATTAGTGTTGTAGGAAAATCTCCCTGGGGACAGGTATATTGCCTCAAAGAGCTAGACCCTAAACTCTAAGACAGAAAGTGCTTAACATGGACACTGACTTCCTTTCAAATCTATACAAACTAATACATGAAAAGGAAGCATAATAGAAGTACCTCTTAATAGACGTTTGTCCCTGCACGCTCTGAGTCGAACTCCAATCTTTCGCTCCTCGATGAGTCCTGTAGACAAAAAAAGTACAACCACTTCCTACTCTATTGATGTTAGCTTGAAAACAGATCTATCTATCAACGATAAGTTCATGTAAGATCAGACACAAACTAGAAAGAAACAAGCCAAGCAAATTATATTAATGAGGACAAAACATTGCTTACAGCCATAGATGAATTGCAGCAGCTCTGCCAAGTCCTCTTTGTCTACCCCTTGCTCAAAAGATCCACGATTTGAATGATGATGGCTTCACTAATTTCTCCCTATGAGATGATAGGTCTCTTGCTGCCAAATTATCTCTGTTCCAGCACCACTTATAAGATCATAAGTTTGGTGTGATTCTCCTTTTTGCAGTCCCCTTTCACCATTAGAAAGCTTGCTTATATAGCTTTGGAGAGGCTTTAACCACTTGAGATATCCTTGGGGAAGTTGAGGATTTTCCTCCTTCAGTTGAGGATCTGCCCTAAGATCATGGTTAGATTGGGGATTCAAGCTCAACTGCCTTCCAAGAATGAAAAGACCCTTCCCCCATTCATCTCAACAACTTAACTACTGCCTAGAATAGGTAGTGCTCCCTTAAAAGGACCATCAGAGCACTGTAGTGCTCCCTAGTAGGCTTTAGGGGGGCGCCAACGCTCTCAAAATCTATAGTACTCCCTCAAAAGGGACAGAGGAGCTTTATAATTCTCCCAGACAGTGTAAGGGGGAGCATCGACGCTCCCATAAGAGGTATAGGGGAGCGCTCCCCTCCAAAAACTCAATTTTTGAGGTGCTTTCAGATGGAAAAAGGTTTGCAAGCCTGTTGACTCATTTCTCCTCTTCCAAATCAAATGTTTGAGGTGTTTCAAGTGTCCTTCTCATGTCGTTATAGGTACGACATAGGCATCATGGCAGTATGCTTCCCTGACACTTGCGACACTTGTGAGCAACATGCAACACTTGCGACCTTGCGATGACGACACTTGTGACACTATCAAAGTGAGTATTTTTTATGTGTAATAGATTTCCCCCCAAAGTATGAAGTTAGAAGACAGGAACTGATAACTGAAATGCTTTGTAGACTTTCAAGCAAGAGTATAGACACAGAGAACCTAACAAAAGCTACACACAAACATCCAAAAAATATTATGACATGTTTCAAACCCAAGGCAAGCATACCTATGCTTGGGTGATCAAGACTTGCAAGATATGGCCGCCATAAAATACATTGTGGATCCATAATTGTATTGATAAAAAGGTATAGCCACTGAAAATACACTATGGATCTATACTCTGATGACCTAAACTGATCGTAGCCATGAATAATACACAGTGGATCTACGAGATGACAAGACATAGCCACGACCAATACAAAGTGGATCTATGTAACATGACATGGACCAAAACTTGATGATGCAGTGGATGGTGTGACTTACGTCAGGTGACCCAAAGGAGTGAAAGAGACTCAAAGGATTGGCTCAATGTGGAGGTTCAACAGGTTATAATGCATGCATATGACAAAGTGTCGTGTTCAAGGGCGACTCTAAGAATTGTTTGATGATATTCTCAAGAGACTGCTTGGCTTGCTTCTTTCAATTTTTTCCCCCATCCAGATAGATGAGTACCTCTTTTTTATTTAATGAGCTCGAGGAGGATAACACATGCTTGATATAACTCACCTTCGGTAAGTTCCTCTTCCTTTGTTTAACGAACTGGAAGAAGTAAGGGTTTGATCCCGTATGGGCCTGTCGATGTGTGTTTTAGCGAGTCCAAAGACATAAAACTTGAAACTTTTTTAGGATTATAGAGTTTGGAAAAACACTTAAAAGAGAACTCTCTTAGTTCCTTTTTCGTACAGTAGTCTAACGAGACCGAAAAAGAGATAAACTATCGCTCGAAAGACGCCCTTTATAACCTTTTAACGAGTGTGAAAAGAAGCAAGGTCACTCGATAATCTTTTCATATTTAGAGAGTCTGAAAAGGGTTTAAAGATGACTCCAGGGGGTTCCTTTTCCGTGTATCCATACAGGTCCGAAAAAGAGATAAAAGTTTACCCGGATGCATTCTCATGTATTTACGAGCACGAGAAAAAATGAAGACTAAGCTCGGTATGCCCCCAGCATAAAAGCTGGTGGCTTAACTCCAGGATGATCAACAAAGGCTGGAGACATGCCCCCCAAGATTCAATTCATTCACCAACTTTGAGGTTGTCACCAATTTTTGTGCTAGATGGAGAAAAAGGATACAGGTGGATGAAATGAAGGTTCAAGAGAGGTGATTGTTTCATTTTTTAATGAGCTTGACACAGGAAAAGAACTATGCTCAAGGTTCCGAGTTCAATCCCCAGATTGTTGTTTCATTTTTTAACGAGCTTGCTACAGAGAGGAAAACTATGCTCAAGGCTTCTATTTCATTTTTTAATGATCTTGCCACAGAGAAGATAAACTATGCTCATGGTTTCATCCGGATCATGGCTTCCAAGAGGATAATTCTCTGGAAGGGTACCATGTCAAAGGATAAAACGTGGTCATGGCCTCCAGGAGATCTTCGCTGGATGGAAGATAATCACTCGAGAAAGGACACATGTCGAGGGTCGTGATAGGGGTAAGGAGATCAGGCTCCAATAACCCTACTGAAGAGATCACCATGTCAACTACTAGATCCAAATCATCAGAAGTTGAGGTCATGGGAGACAACGCTACATAATTTACATGCGGTGGGTTCGACACTGTCTGCATATAAGAACCACTTAGGGAGGTAACCCAGTCGGGGCTGATGAATGAAAGTTGATCAATAGTCACAATTCTTCCATCGTGAGGGAAAGATATCACATGGAAAAGGGTGGATACAAGAGCTTTCATAGCATAGACATAATCCCATCCAAGGAGTAAAGTGAAATCCAAGGGGTCTCGGACTACCATGACATTGATAAAGATAGTTTTCCCTCCCAAAGTTACAGGAAACCAAGGAAAGATCCCTAAAGGTTGACTAGTTCTTCTGTTAAAAGATAACAAATTTTGTGTAACCAGTGCAAGCTGCGAACAACCCAAAGCGTACCAAGCAACATAAGACAAAATACTAACGAATGCACCTTCATCTATCAGTGTTTGAGGAACGTCCCGACCACGAACCTGTACTGTAATCTGGAAAGGAATGTGGGAGGGAAGACGAGGTCCAGTTAGCGCACCCCAATAAAAAAGGATGGCCTCATTACTTGGAGGGGGTTTCACAGGAGAAGGAGGAATGCCCCCCGACACGGTAGAGTCTGTATTAACGAGAAAAACATGGGCAGTATCGGGTTTACTCTCTCGAAGGAGAGTAGGATCGACCGATGATTGGATCAGGTCAACCAATGGTGGACTTGGATATACCACCTTGGAACTCTTTAGAGGAAGAGTGGGACTGACCAAGGAAGGGACTGGATCAATCACTTTGACATTCCTCAATGGAGGAATGGGATCGACCGATGGAAAAACAGAATCGACCACTTGAGTTTCATTCTCCAAGGGAAGAATGGGGTCGACGGGTGGAAACAGATCAACCGCTTTGGTGTCACTCTCTAACGGGAGAGTGGGATCGACCAAGGATGAAAACAAATCGACCACTTTGGTGTCACTCTTTTGATGAAGAGTGGGGCTGATCGATGACAGAACTGGATCAGCTACTTGGGTTCATGGTTCAATTGAGGAGGAAACTAGATTGACCACTTGATCAACCTGACTGACCGAGGATGGAACCGGATTGACCAATCCATCAACCAATGATGGGTTGGAGGAAATATTACGATAACCTTTTGGAAGTTGAATTTTTTCCAAAAGAGAAGAAGCCTCATCCATGCTAGGAAAAAGGTCAGAGTAATGATTACCTTTACATAACATGCAAGGGAACTTGACAGTTTTCTTCTTCTTACCAACCTAAACATCACTAGTTGACGGGGTATCATCGACATGACCGACAGAGGCCGATGACGTGGAGGACCACATTTCTAAGACCTGGGTAAGACCGGGGCAATCCCTCAGAAAGTGGTCACCCTTACTAAGGCTGCAAGGGAATTAGGGTGTTGGACTCTTCATTCTAATCTTGTTGACCTCATCAACACTCCTAGTACTATTAACAGTAACTGGTTTCCTAGAGCCAACATCTGATGTTGTTGGGGCTTTGGTCCTTTTCGGGCTCTTCTTCTTCTTCTCTTTCTGTTTCTTCTTCTTCTGATCAGCCTGGCTACTTGCTTTATAGCTTTCACTAGGCGAAGAAGGAGAAATGGAAGGAGACTTAATGGGTGAAGAAGGTGAAAATTCGACGTGAGGTTGATGTGTGGGTGGTGTATTGACATCCAAAATATTAGGTGCAACTGAAACATTGGGAGGATTTGGGATCACTGGAGTGGGGAACAACCAAACTAGTAATCCAATAGTGAGTCCTGGAAGACTCAGTGTGGAAACATATGGAGGACCAAAGTTTCCAAATGAAGGAAAGGTATAAGGTTCCCCAGGAGAAGGTGTTTCTCCATTGGTACTCCCAGGATTCGATGCCATTATCACTGACTTGACCTAAGGTCCACTAAGTAAAACAAACAACACACGCAACGAATCTAAGAAGCAATCAATCAAAGAAACCTTCCTACAATGAAACCACTAGTTGGTGATGAAATCCAACATCGCGAGATCAAAATAAGAAGGGGTGGGGATAGAGTAGGTGGATCAGTTACATTGGTGACCTGCTTAATGGACTTATGCCTTGGTGCAAGCTTCCACGCAATAATTGTGGATTTACCCTCCAAGGAGCACGAGTGAGTTTGACCAACGTCTTTTCTAGGTACAGTGAGACTTCACTTCACCATCACCTTGTGTAAAACCCTAAAGATTATGGCCAGTAAGGTTACCAATTCCCAGTCAGCCCCTCGGCGGGTACAGTCGACATTCCGATCCGAATGTACAGGCAGGGTATCTTGCCCGAAATCAACTAAAAGGCTTCCACGCAGTAATTGTGGATTTACCTTTAAGTGATCCCCATAATACGATCCGACCACTACAAACAGTTGAACCACAAAGGGATAATCTCCGTAACTCACTCGAATATGACCTCGTGCGTAACCCTTGTGTGAGAGGGGGATCCCAGGCAGACTAATACGAAAATTGGATTTAACTCTCCCTACCGCAAGATACTAAGTTTGTTTGATAGCTTTGGAAAGTTATCCTTTCAACCTATTCCAAAGCCATACACCTTAAACTAATGTGGGTTTGCTAACAAAGATGTAAAAAGTATGATAAATTTTAATTAAGCATTGATTTTTATGGCTGTTGTTTACTCAGAGGGTGTACGAAAGTGAAACTAATGGAATGATGAATCTATTCCCAAAAATATGCATGAAATATGATAAGCAATCGTTTCTTTTCAATGAATACCTATTTAAGGGAAAGAGGAAGAGTCATTTTCACTATCAAACATTGGATAAGGAATGCCTTCAATCAATTTTGTTCTCAATCAAATCCAATATGATGCTACAACATTTCAGAAATGAAAACTAATCATTGATATGTACTTTTTTCTTTTGTATGCGAATGATAATATATTCAATGCAAAATTTCTCCTGCCAACTACCCTTTCAGATCAAGGAGATTCAGACAAGAAAACGCAGATTTCGCACAAACAACACACCCTTTTGCAATCAAACAAGAGAAAGAAAATAAAAAACACAAAAGGAAGGAGAAAGAAAATGGATCAAATGACCTCAAAGAACCAAATGAGAAGAGTCACAGACTTCTAATGTCCTTCACTAGAGTTCCTGCTCAGTCGGATAGGAGAGAAGAAAGCAAGGGATTGATTTCAAGCTCTCAACAACAAAAACTCAAAAAGAATGAAGAAGGGCATAAAATATGAACAACAAGGTGTTTACTTCTCAGGAGGAAGCATGTCAAAGGTCAAAATAAGAATGATCGAATCACAAAACATCCCAGCAAGTGAGAAAACAGGGTTTAGACCTCCAAAAATTGCAATTTTTAAAGAGATTTTGGGAAAAAGGGTTGGCTCTCTGGTATAAGGGCCACCATAGTGTTATAAAGATATTTTCAGCATCTTAAGGGGGTTTTGGCGCTCTGCTAACAAGGCAGGGGAGCGTTGGAGTCCTAAATCTCATAAAAACATCCAAAAAACCCAAAATTTTGATCAAATTTTCACAATCAGGCTGAGTGTGATGGGGTAAAGAGTGTCAATCAGAAAATGCAATTAGATAAATGGGGTGAACAAGGTCTAAACACAAAAGGTAAGACAATTTCTATGAGGAAATACAAAACTAAGAAAGTTTTGATCAATCCCCAGTGGAGTCGCCAGTTTCTGTTGTAGGAAAATATCCCTGCGGACAAGTAGATTGCCTCAAAGAGCTAGACCCTAAACTCTAAGACAGAAAGTGATTAACGTGGACATTGACTTCTTTTCAAATCTATACAAACTAATACATGAGAAGGAAGGAGAATAGAAGTACCTCTTAATCGACGTTTGTCCCTGCACGCTCCGAGTCAAACTCCAATCTTTCGCTCCTCGACGAGTCCTGTAGACAAACAAAGTACGACCACTTCCTACTCTATTGATGTTAGCTTGAAAACAAATCTATCTATCAATGATAAGTTCATGTAATATCAGACACAAACTAGAAAGAAACAGGCCAAGCAATTTATATTAATGAGGACAAAACATTGCTTACAGCCATAGATGAATTGCAGCAGCTCTGCCAAGTCCTCTTTTTCTATCCCTTGCTCAAAATATCCACGATCTGAATGATGATGGCTTCACTGATTGCTCTCTATGAGATGATAGGTCTCTTGCTACCAAATTATCTCTGTTCCAGCACCACTTATAAGATTATAAGTTTGGTGTGATTCTCCTTTTTGCAGTCCCCTTTCACCATTAGAAAGCTTGCTTATATAGCCTTGGAGAGGTTTTAACCACTTGAGATATCCTTTAACCACTTGAGATATCCTTGGGGAAGTTGAGGATTTTCCTCCTTCAGTTGAGGATCTTCCCTAAGATCATGGCTGGACTAGGGATTCAAGCTCAACTACTTTCCAAGAATGAAAAGATCATTCCCCCATTCATCTCAACAACTTAACTATTGCCCAGAATAGGTAGCACTCCCTTAAAAGGACCATCAGAGTGATGTAGCGCTCCCTAGTAGGCTTTAGGGGGACGCCAACGCTCTCAAAATCTATAGCGCTCCCTCAAAAGGGACAGAGTATCTTTATAAAACTCCCATAAAGTGTAAGGGGGAGCGTCGATGCTCCCATAAGAGGTATAGGGGAGCGCTCCCCTCCAAAAACTCAATTTTTGAGGTGCTTTCAGATGGCAAAAGGTTTGCAATCCTGCTGACTCATTTCTCCTCTTCCAAATCAAATGTTTGAGGTGTTTCAATCAAGTGTCCTTCTCATGTCGTTATAGGCATGACATAGGCATCATGGTAGTATGCTTCCCTGACACTTACGACACTTGCGAGCAACATGCAACACTTGCGACCTTGCGATGAAGACACTTGTGACACTATCAAAGTGAGTATTTTTTATGTGTAACAATTAGCACAGGTGCCTCAGTCAATGCCTTTTTTATTTGGACCAAAGATTCCATGGGTTTAGCAGTCCATTTTACTTCATTTCCCTTTCTGAGTATGGTTGTGATGTGTTTCACCAACTCAGAAAAATTTGAGACAAACCTCCTCAGAAAGTTAATCTTCCCTAAAAAAACCTAGACTTCTTTTCTAGACCTGGGAAGTGATAGGGTCTAAATTGTCTCTACCCTACTGGGATCAATTCTCACTCCCTCCGATGATACTATATGGCCTAACAACTTCCCCTCCTTCATAGCAAACAAAGATTTATTGGGATTTAAGGAAAGGCCAAACCTCTGGCATTTCAAGAAAACTTTCCTCAAGTGACAACGGTGCTCTTTATCATACCTGGAGAAGACTGTGATGTCATCCAGATAGATCACCACAAACTGATATTTCTCCCCGATGAAGGCTATGTCCATGGCTCACTGAAATGTTGCTCTTGCATTCATTAATCCAAAAGGAATTTTGGCATACATGAATGTGCCCCAAGGAGTGGTGAAGGTTGTTTTTTCTCTGTCCTCAGGCGTGATTGATATCTAATTATAGCCAGAAAAACCATCAATCATGGATATCCTAGATGCACCAGTTACCCTCTGCAATATGTGTTCCATGTTGGGCAAGGGATAATTGTCTTTCTTTGAGATCTTGTTCAGGTTCCTAAAATCAACACAGAGCTTGATTTCTCCACTTTTCTTCCTCACCGGGACCAAATTGGCTACCCACTCAGAATATCTCAAGGGGACAATGATTTGGGCATCTAAAAACTTCTTCACTTCTCTCTCCATGATAGGCAACAACACAGGATTTATCTGTCTTAGCTTCTTCCTAAATGGCTTAGCCTCTTCCTTCAGTGGGATCTTGTGTTCAATGATAGATGTGTCATATGTCTTGAGGTCTTCATAGGTCCATGCAAACACATCAACAAATTCTCTTAATAACTCGGTATATTCGGCCCTCTGTTCTTTGGTCAAACTACTTGACAACTTGACAAACTTAGGCTCCTCATGTGTGTCGATGTTGCACTTCGTTGTATCAACATCTCCATTTGAAAACCTACCCTTTACTGCCACATCATTTCCATCGAACAGTGTTTCTAAAGGGACTAGTCCCTTCGAAATGTGATTGCTAAGCAAATGAATAATATGGTGATTATCAATTTTATTTAAAAATATCTCAGGTTGAGGGTGACTTTTGAGATCAGGATCCTGATCAATGTGCAATGCAGAAAATTCATCGACAGACTGAAGAAATTTTTTGATTTCAAGATCGTCTTCGAATACCTTCCAATACTTGATATTGTCCGGAACATATGGCCTATATCTTATCTCAACACCATATTTGATCTTAGGCGGCAGAGGGATTCTGAATAGACTAGCTGAGACAACTAAGGAATTGGCCAAAGTATTTTCCTCTCTTGGAATAAAAGAAATGTTGAAAGCTAAGAAGAAATTATCAATCAGGTCCCACACCTCATTTATGTAACTCCTGAGCCAAGGATGCTTAGCCCGATAATAATTTATGACTTGTTGGATTATCAACTCAACATCTCCGAACACTGCTACCTCCTCAATTCCAATTTCTTTTGCATCCCTTAAACCTAGAACAAGAGCTTCATATTCTGTCACATTATTGGTAGCTTCAAATTCTAGCTTGTATGACAGGGATGTGGTTTCCTGACAAGGCAACACAAAAACCACTCCAGCGCCAACGCCTTCGCTAGAAGAAGCTCCCTCAAAGAACATCTTCCAAACAGAGGTGGTTGGAGGAGGTATCTCATGATTAAATATGGGTTGATTTTTTATTTGAAAAGGGGCTTCAGGGGTATCAGTGAGCTGCAATAAACTAGACCCCAAATCAATGTCAAGTGCAAAGATAGGATGATTGGCGGGGTCTGCTTCATAAATAACAATGTAGGCCAACTGAGCTTCTCTGTACAACCTCCTGTGTTCCCCTCCAAATATTGGGATGGTGGCATATGTGAGATCCATCTGTAATGTTCCTCCAAGTTTTTTAATCCAAGATCTTGACAACAACATGTTGAACTTGGGGGGAACATTAGCTACTACAATGTCCATGACCACACTCTCCATTGGTAGCTGAAATAAAGAGACCACCAAGTCTTTGATGACTCCAAGGCATTGCACCCTCCTAGAATCAAAAGAGTACAAATCATGGTAAGCCTTTATCACTTCCAATCCCAATTCGTCCATGACTATTTTGGGCATAAAGTTGTGGGAAGCTCCTGAATCCATGAGGCAAGTATGCAACACCTTATCATGCATGTTTAGGGATGTGTAGAATGGAGGGGATGAATCATCTATGTCTTCTACCATGGGACCTAGGACGACTTCTGACTTTTCATCTTGAAGATTTACTGAGTCTGTGGAAGGCTAGGGGGACTCAGATTGTAGTAGTTTGGAGAGGGGCCTTTTGAAACCTTCATTTTTAACTAGTTCTGAGAGGGGTACGGGAATTCTAATATTTTGAATTTAGTGCTCAAAACTAAAGGAGGAAAGAGGATTAGTAGCTTCCCTTACCTCAGAGATAGGTTCTTTGGTTGTTGGCGAAGTATTCTGAGTTTTCTTTTCTTTAGTAGTGATTGTTGCAGGTTTAGCAGGTCTTTCCGCTATGAGGGGTTGATCATGGCTATCAAAATTCCCTTCTTTCTTCTTTGACCTGAGATGGTATCTGTTAGGAGTGTTGTTGGCCTTTTCCCCTTTACTCAACTCATGGATTTGAATGTTCATAAGGGATTCTTCATATGCAGATTGAGTCAAATGGGGAAAAGGGGAAGTGTCTTCAATATAGTGAATTTCAGGGTCGAGCTCATCTATCTCCTCTCCTTCGTCATGAGCAACTAGGTTATTTTGGAGAGGGGTTTGAATCCTCTGATCATCTCTGTCTTTTCTCCTTTGTTCCCTTGGAAAATCCTATGTCACACAGTTACTAGGCCTCATGAAGCCTCTGTTATCAATATTTTGGGGATTACATGGGCTTCCCTTTCAACTCCCACCTTTCCATTCTAGCCGAAAGCGATTTTATCACTTTAGTTACCTCGTCTGTCTGAAGGGGAAGGGGAGGGGAATTGGATGGGGAGGCTTCAGGTCTCTTCCTAGATATGTCTCTATTAGCCTTATTCCTGAGTCAGTCAACAACCAATTTGTTAGATTCTACTTCCATGACTGCATCCCACATGTGAGCCAGAGTAGTTGCTCTCCTTTCCCTCAACAGGAGGCAGAAATAGGGATCAAAAGCGCTAGCATAAGTGATTTTAGCATAGGCTTCTGAGGGATTTATCTTAGTGGGAATCTTATTGTACATTTTAATGAATCTCTTGGAGAATTCAGAGACAGACTCTCCTTCCTTTCTCTTTAAAGACCCAAACTCTGTCATGTAATACATGAAGTCTTTTTTGTCTCCCCACTATCTCAAAAAATCATTATCCAAAGCCTCAATCCCATCGATAGATCCGGGAGGCAGGGCCCTAAACCACTTTCTAGCCTCACCTTCAAGGCTATGGACGAAAATACTCATCCATACGTATGCATGCATGATAACATGATCATCTGTAAAACTGTAAAAGGCTTCAAGGTGTTCTTCTGCAGCTATGTCCCCTTCGCCTATAAACTTGGGCAGCTGCTTATGGTAACCATCTACTGGAAGGGCATTGAGAGGCTGAGGTAACAAAAGGGGAGCATACCTAGAAGCTATTATAACCTCCATCTTGGTCATGGGGGGATTTCCTCCTGCCATAGGAATATTAGGTGGAGGAGAACTTGGAGGAGAAGGAGCTCGAACTGGGGATACTGGAAATGAGCTTCCAGGTGGAAGGGGGAACAATGGGGGATTCAGAGAGAAGGCTAGGGGGCTTGAGTCAACAGATGCTTCTCTCTGTGCAGTATCAACAACAGTAATAAGAGGAGGGGTGGTAAAGTTAGGAGTGGGGAAATATTTTGTGGTCCTGGGTCTACACTAAGGTACAACTGAAGGGGAGAGGGGAGTGACAAGGATTTCTCCCTCCAATCCCAAACCAGGAGGGGAAAACTCAGTAGGAACACTTCTGAAATTTAGGAAATGGGAAACTTCAGAAAAAGGTATGCTAGGAAGCTGAGAAGAAGAAAATGGATTTTCTATAGAAGGAGATGGAAAATTACCTGGTTCGGCGGTGGAAGTTTCTCCTTCAGAGGTGTAGTTAGAGGCATTTGTGGATGGGCTCGCGTGTGTCTACCTCTAGAAGCCACAACTAAAATAGCAGGTTTTCCACCGTGGAGTCGTCACAATGGAGTCGCCAAGTGCAAAGTAGCAATCTCGTAGGGCTCTGATGCCTGATGCACCTTCAGAATCAGAGGCTTGATGTCGTTCGATCCCAGGGAAAATTTTCAACTTTGTCCCTGACAACGGCGCTAGAAATGTTGGCATCGGAAGTCACTCCTGGATTGTAGCATGAGTAAGCCTGATGCCCATTAGTTTATGTCACTATTTGTTGATAAAGGGTGGTAAATAGAAGTAAACTCAGAACAATATCGTTCTAACTCAGAAACTAGGCCAGGCATGCACAAGAACATGAGTACTTGGTTCAACTTCAGACAGTAAGTTATAATAAGGGTGAGTAGGAGGAAGACTTATGTGAGGAAATGTGAAGGCCTATTGTAGGCATCGAGCTTCTAAAATCTCGTAGAAGAAAACTTTGAACACGAGAACCTCTTATATTCAAAGGCAGAAACACTAAAAGAACATAACAACATTATAATAAATCCTTTATCATAACACAGTCATGACGATTCATGTGAATCAATCAATCGTGAACTCTTTAGTATGAGATAGAAACCAGATGAAAAAGAGAGCTGCCTTACATTGAACAAGAAAATTTCATATGCAGATACATAGCCAGGAAAACCAGTGCTTCATTAAAACATTACAGTTGGGAGTTGTGCTCTACCATCCATCCTCACAAAAATACAAAAATTGAGCATATATACTCAGAGAAATTCGACACCTTGGAAGCAGGAGGTTAGTTGAGACATTAAAGTCCAAACTAGCGTTTTCAGGCTCCTCTGGTCAGACGAGGACATCAGATCGGCATGGCTTCTTTAGGAAAACCTGCACACATGACGATCTTGGGCAGACTACCTGCCAGAACCTCCATGCCTTACATTTAAGGAGTGAGTCGAGGTTTCAACCACCTCCTCCTACCTTTATTTACCTCTAGCAGGGATCAGGATCAAGGCCGAGTTGAATTGGCACCTAGAGAACGTGGTGATGCCTCCTACAGCTAAACTTGACGCCTTGGCCCTTTACGCAACTCTTTCTATCACCCCAAGTGACCATGGGCCGTGACCCTGTGCCTATCTTCAAAGGCGCTTTTTTTTCATTTCACATTTCGACGATTCTAGATGCAGTGGAGGAGTGACCCCCTGTCTTTCAATGTCCCGATAGCCGAAATTTTGAAACGGCTAATCCACAATCAATGGCCAGATTTGATTTAATATGGACAGTCACGATGGACCTTAATGTATTTCGGGGATTCTCCCACTGGGAGTTCTCATTCCTTTTCTCTCGAACCTTGTATTTCAAAGTCCCAATAACTAAAATGGTGACCGGACTTAATCACATGCCACGTATCCTTCAAGATTAACGATCCCGATTCTTTCATGGATTCTCCCACCGGGAGCTCCAAAATCCTCGAAATGTCGACTAGTTGCCACTTGTCCCCCTTCTTTAGGACCCGCCTTTCCATATGACCCTGTTCTATGACAGTAGGCCCGAACCCAAAGGCACCTTCGCATTTCATGTATTGTGGGTGGAAGGGAGTCGAACCTTGTATTTCAAAGTCCCGGTAGCCGAAATGGTGACCAGACTTCAATCAGGCGCCATGTGTCTCGACTGGATCAGACGACCATGATCATTTCGTGACTTTGGCCCTAAGGGATGATCCCATGCGCTAAACCTCGTGAAACTCCATGGCTCTGGCTTACCCGATGATCGTTGATCTGCTCCATTGATGGATCTTCACCGCCAAAAAGAAAAAATGCCCGCTTGCTTGATTTTTAACCCGAAAATAGAGGTTTTATGCATGTTGTGCTTGGGCGCTCATGACTGCGACCTTGGATAACTTCATTTGATGGGTCTTAAGCCACATTTCTCACCAAGGACCCAAATCCAGAGAGAATTTTCCCCCTTACAAGGATATGTGCTAATACTCACCTGATGGGGGAACTCAACATAATGGATACCATTGCTTCCTAAGGGGGGAGGATTGATCTAGGTGGATATCTGTGGCTACCCACCTATTCTAACTAGCTCTTCTTGTCTATTTTTTTCCATCACATTCTTCTGTACTTCTTTGTAATTGTGGGTTCTACAATTCTGGGGCTGTCTGAATCACTACACATCCTCCAGGTGGATACTGGTGGCCTCTCGCCTAATCCAACTGGCTTATTTTGCATTTTTTCATGTCAGTGCATCTTGTTGTAATTCCAGGGTCATTTTAGGGTACTAAACATTGATTTTTTTTATTGCCACAATCAAACTATAGAAGAAGTTAGAGTTTTATGGAGGAATGTGTAGTTCCCTAAAATACCTTTCCAACGGGCTATCACGCGCCTGGAACGAAGGTCGTATTCAAAAGTTACGACCCCGAGAAGTTGAGGTACCAACTTACCCATAGGGGCCCACATGAATTTTGGCATTTCACCTTCTAGGGTTATCTTTTTAGATGTCTAGGGTTTTGGAATTCATGAGTAATATCAAAAAGGCATCTGGAGCCTCATTGTAATCATTCTGCTCAGACGGATGCGTGTAGCAACCACATCTCCTCATAGAGATAACTACCACCATTCGAGCAAGTGTTTCAATTCTACAATTTTACAGTTTCAACCTATTTCATTTATTTAATAGAAGATATCGTTCACTTGATATCTGTGTTATTCTTCATATCTCTGTGTTTCTTGTATTCAATCTATAATCATTTTGTTCCACTCCTAAATCCGGATCAGTATACTTCTTCCAAGGTTGCTCGTAATCCAAGCTCTTTATCTTTGTTGGCCTCTTTTCCCCTTTTCTTTCGATTGGTTCACCTACCCACATTTTTCACCTTTCTACTTTGAGAGACTTTGATTTCTGATTCATCCTTAGATTCCTCCTTACTCGCTTCTTCCAAAATAACAGGGATATCTGAAGTCCCACGTGGTGAGATGTTGTTGGGGGGAGGATCTTTAGATCTATCTACTTCTATCTCTTTCTAATTTATTGGTTGTTCTATCTACCTAGATCTATCTGCCTTCCTACAAAAGTTCACAATCATTGTTGGGTGTCAATCTTAAACTTCTACCTCTTTCACATTTGTCTCCTACTCTAGTTGAGTAAGTGCCTCCATGCATTGTCTTGACTCAACTCTTGAGGTTTTTTCAGAGGGTAAGTATGCTACATGATCCTCCACAATGTCCATAACTTGTTGTTGATAACTATTCACTTGGTGATGTTCCCACTGCTACATGGGAAGTGAAGAGGTCCAACTGTCTCTTACACTCACGTTCATGGTTCTGAGGGTTCCTCAATCGACCAACCTTCCCCATGGTTGTCTTCATCGAAGTCTTTGTCACCATCAATTATTGTTCTACATACCCCAAACTACTCCAATATGTTGTGGTGTGGATGAGTTCACGTTGTTGTGTCATGTTGCAAGGGTTGTATATGCTTCCACCGACTCCTACTACCAACCCGATCACATAAATCATAGGCATTCTCCCAAGCCTCATCTTCGTCGTTAAGCATGTGCTTGGTGTTCTGGCCTCATCCAAGAATACTAAGCGACTTTCGTGAATGAGTGGAGTTTCTTTGGAAAGTCTGAGGAAGTCCAAGCCTGAGATTATTGCATGATCTTCCAATGGAGCTACCAACAAATCCATGTTGCCAAATCACTCCCTATTATAAGAAAAATTCGTCCGTTGGGACAGATCTAACCTATCGGGCTGTGAAGCCGGTTACAATCTCCTTGATAGCTCGACACGAGGCAAGGACTACCCGCACCTCAGATGGTCCTTCGCCTGATGCGGTAAAGAAGGAGGAAAAGGAGAGGTGAAAGACTTACGAGAAGTCTTTCTTAGGACCACCCACCCTGGGTGTTGTCCTCCCTTAGCTTCTTGGATGGCCAAAATGGAATAAGGGGTGAAAATTATGCACAATGGGATGAAAATAAGTTCATTGTGTTTTAGGACAACAAATTAAACAAAGCAAACAATGATTTGTTCGCTCCCTTAAAGCCTTGTAAAATGTCCCAGAATGGGTTCCCGGGGTAAACCAGGGTCTTGGACAATAGACCAATGGATGCCTCAAATGAAAAAAGTGAAAAATAAGGGTGAAAATTGAGTTTAAAAGCTACATCCAAGTCCTTTTAGATCATTGTAAAATGTGAACAACAAGTTTTTCAAATCTTTTAAGGCAGGGAAACAACCCTAGAATGGCTTGGTACTCCTCGGGGTGACCCAGGAAGTGATCCCAGAAAATTGTCAAATCAAAAGGGGGGGTTGTAAATGAAGATGGACAGCCTTTTTACAAGTTGTTACAACTATGTTTAGGAGAGTATTTATAACTGCAATTTATGTTAATGGATGAAGGGTGGACTAAAAAAATGTTTGACTTTAAAATGTATTTTATTTGTGAATTTTCAGTTTATTAACACATGCATCATCCACCAAACCTTTGTAAAGGTTATCCTGATCAGGAAAACACCTATTATCCTAGAACTGTGCCAACCAGTATAAGGAAAGTAGTCTTAGTGGACCACGGTGGTTAGGTCTAAGAGTGCCCCATGCAGTTCATAGAAGCAAGGATTATCCGCTTCTCATCACTCGCACTTTCAAGATCTTAAATCCATCTAGATGGTGTGAAGAACCAAATATCAATATAGCATAGAAAAACCTTGGAATAAGTACTCAATGCCTTGAAAAATAGATAATTTCATATAATAAGCCTCTTCGAGGGGGCAACCTCCTTTTACCCCACATAAATGTTATGATTCCAAATGAAAATGTCTCCTTGGTATATATAGGAGACTACGAGGTATAATTACAACTAATGTAATAAAGCAGACATAAATAAAATAACATTACTAATGTAATATGCCCAAATTAAGGGGTAATGATCCAATATTAGGGCTTAACATGCCCCTACCCTTGAGACAAGGGTTGTCCACAACGCTTGAGTAACTCTAGATGCTTCTGTATAAAAGACTCATCTTCCCAAGTGGAATCTTCAGCCGGTAATTTCCTCCATTTAATGAGATACTCTGAAATAGATATATTCCTCAACCAGCGAACTCTTGTGTCAGTGAGGGCTTCAGGCTCCAATATGATTTTTCCTTCCTTGTCAAGTTCTGGCAATATAGTTTGAACTAGGATCTTGTCTCCTATAACCTTCTTTAAGCATGAAACATGGAAAACTGGGTGTACTCGTGA
>CBVK0102263471.1:0-21334 GCA_900067695.1 Picea abies | reverse complement strand
AACAACTCATGCTTTCCAATTCCTAACTCCAAGTATTGTTTATGACCAATTGGATTTATTTTTTAGAAGTTTATATATACAACGTCCATTTCATTTTTTGACAGTTAGATATGGGGTTTTTCGATTGTCGGTTACATGCATCAAAACACATTACTGGTTCATATAAAAAACTATCAAAACACAATATCGATCCATATAATTGGCATTTCAGTGTAAACGAAAAAAAAAAATCCAAGGGAAAAGCCTATTAACGTAGTAGATGTCATAGTGTGGAGGTTATGTGTTCACGTGTTTCTTGGAGTTTGTGATTTCGCAGAGGATAATTAGCTCAATCACAGCACAAGTGGCCAGGAAACTTGATTGCGGTGTCTTTAATACTCTGATTATATGATTTCTCTAACTCTATGATTGCAAACAGAGAATATAATGTTGCGTTTAAAAAAAATAAAAAATGTATCTAGGATATTTAAAGAAAATTGATTTTTTTACGTATTGGAAAGGATTCAATAAGACAAACAATTAAAATAAAATCACTATATAATTGATTTTATTTTTATTATAAATTTAATTTAATTTATTATAATTTTAATTATTTATTATGAATATTAAAACCTTTCAAAAATTAAATTAGTTCTAATAATAAAATAAGAAATATAACATTCTTTTATGAGGAGTCTCTTAGGGAGACAAGATCCTATCATATTCATTCTATTGGGAGTTTTAAAATTGAAAAGTGAAGATTATATTACTTGATAATAATGGAATGAAATTGGAAAGTTAATAATATATTGTTTCACAATAATGAGATAAAGAGTATTTTTATATACATATGGATATAGGAATGGGCGTGTGTTTTAATGTAACATCCTACTCTTGCGCGCACTGAGAGAAATTATTCTTTGAGGACACTCGCGTGCAAGTGATCCGGGTTATTATACTTTTGGTCGTTTTGATTATGATTATGAGATATTGTGGATTTGATGATATGTTATTTTGATATTGTGGATTTGATGATATGTTATTTTGTTGTATTTACATAGACAAGTGTTATTGACTGGGTTCTCCTGAGTGTGCAAGACTCTGGACATTGAGGATGCAAAGGCATCGATGAAACCCCTTGGAATCCAGATGGAGTCAGGGAGTGGACTGAAGGTTTTGAATGTTGTTGATGTGACATATGTACATATGATTAGATGTTGTGATGATTGATTATTATTGCCGACATGATTCGTTGATGGATGTAGGTTGACAATAGCTTGTCGACCAGACTCACATTTGGATTAGAGGGGTCATGCATGACAACGAGGGACATTGAGGGAGAGGGGTGGAATCAGCCTTGCCACAACCTACTAGCACTCCCGCCATGGCTCCCATGGCTCGAACTGTAGGTTAATGATTACCTAGTTCGAGAAGACCCACGATGCCATGAGGGTAGACTGTGACAGTCGCTCACGATGATTCTAAGGGGCACACAATAAGGTAGGGTCCTCATTCCTTAGAGACCCTTAGTATCCCACAAGATCACTTGATGGATTATTAACTCCAGGGGTTTGACGTCTACCAAATTCAGTGAAGAGGCAAGTGGCACCCTTGGAGTACGTAGTGCGTCTTGAAGAGCACAACGTGCAAAGAAAACAGAAAGAGGCAAGTGGCACCCTTGGAGCACGTAGTGCGTCTTGAAGGGCACGTCGCGTAAAGAAAACAGAAAGAGTCGAGTGGCACCCTTGGAGCACGTAGTGCATCCTGAAGGGCACATCGTGATTTTAACTATGATAAGTTAATAAACCTAGTGCCTAGAAAACTATGCCCCCTTAGAACCGGGTCGTCCCTAAAATAGATGATGGTATGAGTAAAAATTAATAACTAAAAGTTCCCTTAAAAATTGTCGCCCATCCTAGTGAATTTAAAATCTAGGTCTAAGTAGAACATGTGGATAAAAAAAAAAACTAAATAAACATGTAACAAGAAGGGGGTAAGAAATTCAAACTTAATTATTAAAGTAAAAATTATAATGGAAGATTAAATTTATTAAAAGGGTAAATGGTTGTTTTTATCTACACTTGCTAAATTGATTTTTGTTAAAAAGGAAAAAAGGGGGAAACTTAAAAGAAAAGGAAACTTAAAGAAAAGGGGAAACTTAAAGAAAAGATGAATGTCTAACTTAGTAAGGAATCTATCCTTTGGAACTTTCTATTTATGAACTCAACTAGGAATTAAGTAAGGCGTAAGTCATTTAAGAATTGTAAGGGAATAATGGGACACCGATGAGCGCTTTTTAGGAACGCTTTTAGGTGGGTGATGGAAATAGACAAATTTATTTATTTAATAAAATTGATTTTTTGGTGCAACTAGGGGATCGGGCGACATGTGTACGGGGGAGTTTTTTCGAAATTAATTAAATGAAAAAGGAATCTAATGAGGGTTTTGGGAAATTAATGAATAAGAAAAATATATAAAAAGGATGGCGAAGGAGGAGTGTGGATCATCGTTTGGCTTGCGTAACGTTACGCTGCTGAAATTTCATCTTGACTAAACTTTCTCTTGTGGGAGTTGGGATACCCAGCTCAGGTAACGAGTGGTAGCTCGACCTTGCGAGGTGAGCTGGGTGCTATAATTCTCTGGTATTGTGTGTGTGGTCCCTTTACGGCTTGGAGGGATCAAGGGGAAGAAGAGTACCCCTAGCATTGGTTGGGAGGTACCAGTGAGGTCACATCGGTTGGCAAGCAGGAGTTGGACGGATTGTGCATGGGACAATGACTTTGGAGCATTCACATTTGGCTACGGTACACATGTGTATATTTGTATTGAATGGTAGTTAAATGATGTTCCTGCACCTTCAGTTAAGGTACTTCTACTGTGTTAAGGTTTATGTTTTATTCAACATAACACTATCCAGAGATTTCATTTATCTTTCAGCGAATTTGTCTTGATGAGCCCAGCGTTTTATGATCAGAGAATTCAAAGTCATCCTAGCCTTATGCTCACTGTATTTTGGTTTGATTTTCGATGGAGAACCCAAACTCTACATGCAATGACTTCTCTACGTTTTGTTTTTATTGATTTAATACAAAGAAAAATTGTGTTTTTATCTTTTGTTCCTTTATCCTTTAAGTTATTAGTCTGTGCCTGAGCAGTCGACCAGGAGCCAAATCGACTGTCTTTCACTCCGATGTTAAGGATTTAGATTAAAATGCCCTACTTTCCTGTGCATGGATAATAAGTGAAGGATGAATTCTCTGCCCAACAAATTCCTTATTGCGTACAATGAAAACACTTCCCTATTGCTCTTCAATTCTGGTTTCTTTATTCAGCCAATTTCATTGTGATTTTCTCCCATCTATCTATCCTTTACCTTCCTCTGCGTTTTTGCACAGAAGTTTCTTAGTGATTTTTTTACAACTAAACCAACAAACTTACCCCTGGTCTGCCCTCGACGAATTTTGACGCTCTACGTTTAAATGAATTGAATCTGACTGGACATAATTTTGTTTTCCTTGTTTCTCTCTTGGCGAGTTTCCTTCATTTGAGTGGAAAAAGATTGGTTGTGTTTTTTTTTCCTTGGCGAATTCCTTCCCAGAAATTATCTTTGCATTTTTCTTTTATGAATCATCTATGATCTCTACGTTTTTCTTTATGAATAATCTCTGCGTCCTTCCTAGAATTTAACTCTATGAATTTAACTTTGTCATTTCCTTTTAATAGACAGGGATATCATATTTAACTCTGTGATTTCCTTTTAATAGACAACGATATTTAACTCTGCAAATTTAACTTTGCGATTTCCTTTTAATAGACAGTGATATTATATTTAAATCTACGATTTCCTTTTAATAGACAATGATATTTAACTCTGTGAATTTAACTCTCTGATTTCCTTTTAATAAACAATGTTATCAATACTAGACAACCATTTATTAATGGATAGCGATATATTTGTTAGACAACAATATCAATGCTAGACAACCATTTATTAATAGATAGCGATATATTTTTTAGACAACGGTATCAATATTAGACAACCATTTATTAATGGATAGCGATATATTTGTTAGACATTGATATCAATGCTAGACAACCATTTCTTAATAGACAACGATAATATTGTTAGACAGTGATATCATTGATAAACAACGATTTATTAACAAATGAAATGTTAGCATGGTATCCCTACGTACTACTAACTTAATCTAATCTAGATTCATTTTCTTTTTCTTTTTAAATGGCTAGGGTAAGGATCCATTGATTGTTGTTTTCTTATTAATAGATAGCATATTGTTGATAGACAAAAAATTCATTGTTGGACCGTGATATCATTGTTAGACATCGATTTTATTGTTGATAGCATATTGTTACATAACATATTGTTGTTAGACATCAATGTTATTGTTAGACAACGATTTTTGATAGGGATTTTATGAATAAACAACGATTTCTCGACAACTATTTTAAACTGACAAATAAGATGATGTGGAAGTTCTTTTTAATCCAAAAAGAAAACCCCTTGAATTCATGTTCTTAATATATTAAGTTACTTTATTTATGATGGTAAACATTATTTTGGCATAACAAAATGTAAGCACTAATTTCTTATATCACATATGATTAAGCTAGCTTTCAAATACCATTCTATTATATAGAGAATTAAAATAGAATATCCATGCACATGAATTTTCAGATATTATTCAAATTATTTTTGTTCTACAGTGTGGGAGATGTTGTAACAAATATTAAAATTTTGGCTTTCGGTAGCTTAAGAGGAAAAAATTTATAACGTTAGCTACCAAAAGTGCAGACTTTCAATAGCTTAAATCTCAGATTTCAAATGCCCTTAGCTACCGAAAGTGCAAGTGGGAAAAAATGGCTACCTGTCTATCACGCGCATCACTGAATGTTTTCTACATATCATGTTCATGTCAAATAATGTCGATATAGGCTCCAAATAATGGGTTGTTTACTTATGTTCAATCACTGTGGTTGGTTTAATGTTTCTTTTAATTGAATGATAACACTGATTGAGCCCCATTCTTATGATCTGAAATGTCACAGTAGTGTAACAGCCACAAGCCAACTCACACAAAAATCCAAGGAGAGAACCCGCGGGTGTACCAGGGCCAAACGTCTACGATATGACACCAGTCGACTGAGACCAATCGTTCAAGCACCATGCATTAATCCACATGGAGGAAGAGCTCATGAGGAAGCATGAAAAGAATGCAATACACGACAAGAAAATCACTAGAAGGGTTTTACATAAATTCCACATCACCATTTCGTTGTTTTGGCCATAGAGGGTTTTGCCGACGTAGATAGTTTAACCACTGCCCCATTTTCCCAAAACCCAAAGGCTTGAAATCGGGGTTCCAGCCTCACGCTAAAAAATGCCTTGGGAAAAAACCATTTTTCTCAACCTTGGAGAGGCCATTTTCCATGTTCGAATAGTCTATAGACATCTAAAGATCCTAATATTTCCAGTGATGTCTTCATAATTTCATTTGGAGCTTGGGAAGGCAGTCAAAGGTCCACCGCAAGATGAGGTTCATTTTCAGAAATGTGGCATTTTTTACTATGTTGAGTCATCATTTTCAAATGATGATTCTGAGCGACTGAAGGATCATTTTGAGAAATGATGGGAGTATTTTGTGCCTCAAACATTATATATCAATATCCTCTCTCATTTTTCCTACAGGTGTCACATATTGGGAGAATCGAATCCATCCCCGAGCCCTAATTTTTCGGATCTCATATTTTTATGTTTTGACACATGTTTGTAAAATGCAGATTTGGGGAAAATGAAAACGGATCTCAGGGAACTGAGAGAGGTTTTTTCTCAGAATAAACATATTCACAAAATCCTCTTTCAATTTATACACATCTATCGTGATTCGAGAGATACAGAACCATAACCCCATCCCCAGTTTCCAGTAGCTTGGCCCATTTTCTATGGCAGAAAGTTTCAAGAATTGATTGTCACTGTTGTTATCTTTTAGATTAGGGAGGATTTTGACCTCAATACCTATATGAGGAATATTTTTAACATTTGAATGGGGGGAACAACTTGAGAGCCTTTTGGAGGCTAGGTTTGTAATGCATTCCTTTTCAGCAAATATAGAACAAAATGCCAATAGATTCTACACCTCGTCACTATGTAATTTTGTTTTTCCTGTATTGTTTTCTGAGGTTTAATTCATTATTTATTCCTTCTATTACATATTCATCTTGTAATGGCTCTAACTCAGTAATACCTCTGCTATAGTCATTTATTCAGTAGCCTGTTAGGTTCAGTTTTTCCTCTATTTATGCTGTGAGCAAACAAGACCTGTAGCTTGACTGTTTCTGCCTAATTTACAAGTTATATATATGCATGTTTGTCTTTCGAAGTTATTTGTCATTCCTCCAATTAAATAAAGATTAGACTTATCAGAATTAGATACCTAACTCTTTGTTTAAGTCTTCTTCATCTCCTATCCTCTATCCATCTTCTTTATTAAATCAAGTAGACAAACGAGGTCATCCCTCTTCATTTTTGATCTATAAATGAGTGAAGGGAATGTTTTAGACCTAGTTCTAAAAGCCTCCTATGACTGATCAATCAACAAAATTTATTTCATTTAAAATGTGCTAAGGCTCGACTCTATTACAGTCTAGAGTCAACTCTTGCGACAACATTTTATGGCGACGTTGTCGAGGATGGAGAAATGAAGCTATCTTCCCTGGGATACAACAAAATTTTAGAGCTATTCCTTGATGGTGAACAAGGGATAGGCATTCAATTGGCTGTGATCATTCACCTGGCGACTCCTTTGTTCGAAGACTCTACATGATTCAATGGTGACTCCACTGGTCTCAAAATGTCGAATTCGTTTGTTGCTTAGATTGTTTCAAGGTTTTCTCCTATGGACTTTAAAAATGTTTATGGCTTTCCAAACACTATTCCAGACATTAAAATTTGGGAAGATGTCCTTCCTAAATTTAGAGGATATTTGGACGATAATCTTGCTCAATACTTGCTTGAATTCCACAAGCTCATGGATGAATTAAATGTACATCATGAAGATGTCCTCATGAAGTTGTTTATGTTTTCATTGGAAAGAGATGCTAGGCTCTGGTATAAATCTTTACCCCATTCCAGTATTCCTTCATTGAAATATTTTCACACACTTTTTCATCAACATTGTAAGAGGATATATTCAGCTGAAATCCTTTTTGAATATTGTTGTAATATAGAATTCATAAGACAAAAAGATCATACAAATCCTCTTGAAGAGGAGGAAGAAACAATAGAAATTTCTCAAGTGGATGAATATGACCAGCATGACAAAGCATTGGTTGATAAAGAAACAGGATATGATAGCTCTTGTGATCATATTCAAGAAGAAGATATTCAACATCATGGTCAACCTGCAGAAGAGAAAGCAAACAATAGTTGCTTGATCCAGAAATTACACAGACCACCTCCTCCTTTAATACAAGAAGAGATAGATCTTTTCCTGAACAATTATGTTACATCCCTTGCTTACACAAATTTGCAACATTCACACAGTCTTGAACATGTGAGTGAAACTTCTTCTATTACTGAAAATGAAAATATAAGTTTAAATGATGACAACCATGGAACTTTAGAGGAAGTTAGTAAACCAATTTATGATGATGATTTCCTGCTAGAGGATCATCTTGTAGACACTGTTTTTTTTCATGAAGAAGATAGGGCTGTCATGTTTAATAACCTTGAAGAATGTTTGTTGTTCAAAGATGCTTTAGACTATGATTTGGAGGAGTGTGGATCTGAGATAGATAGCTTCACAGTTGATATTCCGAGCATTTGTCTAACTGATGACACTCCTGAGTTATCTGATGAACCTGTTTATGATGAATATCCAGAAGAACAAGAAGAGAAGATTTTTTTTTCATCACACATGAAAATTTACGATAGTCCTCCTTTGTTTAATGAATGTGATGAAAGTGTTTCTGAAGATGATGAGCAGCAAGAAACTTTGGTTCAACAGGAAAGCAATCAACAACATCGTGAAAGAGATCAGCCTATGTATGATAACTACCAAGAAGATCTTTGGACAATAGATGAAGGACATAAGTAGGGGTTACTGAAACAATCGATCTCTCCTGCGTGTTTAGCAACTATTGAGCAATAGACCAGTAAGTTTCAATGTGACATTTTTGCACCAGTGGAAGAAAAAATCAGCAGTGGACAAAGTGTGCAAAAACATTTTAGACACCTTGCCCAACATGAGGAAGTATGGATTAATTGTGAAAGTGGTATATCTCTTCCCTTCTACGATCCAGTAGCAGTTTATATGGAGTCAAAATGGGGGACTAAATTTTTTATTTCCAACTTCTTGAAGTCTGAATTTCAAAACTATAAGTACCTGCTCCCAGGGCATGTTTTGAAATTTGCAGTTGCTCATGTCATTTTTCTACTCAAATATGGAAGCATAACTAAGTTTGTTAGTTGGATAATCGCTTGGTTGATTTGGAAGTTTTCCTATACTTGAAAAAAAATAGTGATATCAGTTAGAGTAGGCGATGTATATAAATAAGTTTGACTTTGAGCATTAGAGTACAGCAGTGGTTTTCAATATGTTTCTAGTTTAGTTTGGAATCTAGTATGGTTTTGTTTTAAGGCATTACGACTCCATAGCCCAATGAATGCATAAGCGATTTTTTGTTTCGAAAAGGCACAAGTTAAATGATAGAGTTTAGAGTTTGATAAGATTGATTTCATGTCACCCAATGGATGAAGGCACGTGGTCTACTATTCTTGCCGCTTTGCAGGAGAGAACCATCCCTAGATGGAGCCTATGTTGTAACAAATATTAAAATTTTGGCTTTCAGTAGCTTAAGAGGAAAAAATTTATAACGTTAGCTACCGAAAGTGCAGACTTTTGGTAGCTTAAATCTCATATTTCATACGCCCTTAGCTACCGAAAGTGGGGAAAAAATGGCCACCTGTATGTCATGCGCATCACTGAATTTTTTCTACATATCATCTTTATGTCAAATAATGCCGATCTAGGCTCCAAATAATGGGTTGTTTACTTAAGTTTAGTCGTTGTGGTTGGTTTAACGTTTCTTTTAATTGAATGATAACATTGATTGCGCCCCATTCTCATGATTTGAAATGTCACAGAAGTGTAACAGTCACAATCCAACTCATGCAAAAATCCAAGGAGAGAACCCACGGGTGTACCAGGGCCAAACGTCTACAATATGCCACCAATCAGTTGAGACCAAGTGTTCAAGCACCATGCATTAAGCCACATGGAGGAAGAGCTCATGAGGAAGCACGAAAAGAATGAAATACGCGGAAAGAAAATCTATAGAAGGGTTTTACATAAATTCCATGTCACCATTTCATGGTTTTGGCTGTCAGGGATTTGGCCGAGATAGATATTTTAACCACTGCCTCGTTTTTCTGAAACTCGAAGGCCCGAAATTGGGGTTCCAGCCTCATGCAAAAAAATGTCTTGGGAAAAACCCACTTTTCTCAGCCTTGGAGAGGCCATTTTTCACGTTCGAATAGTCAATCGACATATAAAGATCCTAATATTTCCAGTGGTGTCTTCAGAATTTCATTTGGATCTTGGGAAGGTAGTCAAAAGTCCCCCACAATATGAGGTTCGTTTTCAGAAATGTGGCGTTTTTTACTGTGTTGAGTCATCATTTTCAAATGATGATTTTGAGTGACTGGAGGATCATTTTGAGAAACGGTCGAAGGATTTTGTGCCTAACATATCAAATATCAATAGCCTCTCTCATTTTTCCTACATGTGTCACATATTGGGAGAATCGAATCCACCTCCGAGCCCTAATTTTCGGATCTCATATTTTTCTGTTTTGACACATGTTTGTAAAATGAATATTTGGGGAAAATGAAAATGGATATCAGGGAAATGAGAGAGGTTTGTTATCAGAATAAATAGATGCAAAAAATTGTGTTTCATTTTATACACAGCTGTCGCGATTCGAGAGATACAAAACCATAACCACAGCCCCAATTTTCAACCATTTGGCCCATTTTCTATGGCATAAAGTTTCAAGAATTGATTGTAATTGTTGTTATCTTTTAGATTAGGGAGGATTTCGAACTCAATACCTATATGAGGCATATTTGTAACATTTGAATGGGGGGAACAACCCGAGATCTTTTTGGAGGCTAGGTTTTTAATGCATTCCTTTTCAACAAATATAGAACAGAATGCCAAGAGATTCTACACCTCGTCACTGTGTAATTTTGTTTTTCCTATATTGTTTTCTCAGGTTTACATTCATTATTTCTTCCTTATTTTACATATTCATCTTGTAATGGCTCTAATTTAGTAATACCTCTGCTATAGTCATTTATTAGGTAGCCTATTAGGTTCAATTTTTCCTCTGTTTATGCTGTGAGAAAACAAGACCTGTAGCTTGATTGTTTCTGCCTAATTTACAAGTTATATATATGCATGTTTGTCTTTCGAAGTTATTTTTCACTCCTCGATTTAAATAAAGATTAGAATTATTAGAATTAGATACATAACTCTTTGTTTAAGTCTTTTTCATCTCCTATCCTCTATCCATCTTCTTTATTAAATCAATTAGACAAACGAGTTCATGCCTCTTCGTTTCTGATCTACAAATGAGTGAAGGGCATGTTTCAGACCTAGTTCTAGAAGCCTCCTATGACTGATCAATCAACAAAATTTATTTAATTTAAAATGTGCTAAGGCTCGACTCAATTACAGCCTAGAGTCGACTCTTGCGACAACAGGAGACTTCCTTGAAAAAGTGCCTTATAAGAAAACAAGAAATACTTCAATTGGTTGCGCAATTTAAATATTAAATGATGTCACCTTGCGCCTTGTTGACTTTTTGATTGGGTGCTTGGGTATAGTATTCATGTATTTTGATAGTTAATTCGGTCTCCTAGCGCATTGGATTTTTCTTGGGTTATTGGTCTAGATACGTTATGTTGCGCCTTGGTTACTATCACACCTACCGCTTTGTGACAGCAAGATTCCTAATGAGGGGATGATTGCATGCTTCGATTGATAGAAGAAAATGATAACCTAGCCAGAGTCATGTGCTTCTCATTTAGGGTGAATTGGTTGGTTGTAATTGATGTTTGGTACCTTGTTCTGTAATGTTGTGATTGTTCTCACTCGCCATCATGATTCTAGTCACATGTGTCGTTGATGTTGGTTGTGTGGGTCGATCTGATGTTGGCAGTTAGCTTAGTCATTTTCATTTTGTCTTTGATTTTCGTATGTTACATACAACAGCAGGACGTGCTAGTAATATGGGTCGTTATGTTCATCGGTTGACTGAATTGTTTTCGTTGTGTTCATCGTCTAGTTGCGTTGATTGATTGTTGTCGTGATTACTTTCCCACTTTATATATATATATATTATGTTGCATGTTGTCGTAATGACCTAGGGTTGTTACATATGGTATTAGAGCGGGTTCAACCTGCACCCTGGGATCAGTACAGCTCCCATTGATTATATGTTTGATTATAAGGCTGCTAATTAATTTGATTTGTATTCGTGCAGGTAATCATGGTTAGAGGACGTCATGGAGGCAGAAGACAGGGTGCTAGGGGAGGAGGCATGATTCCCCCAGTAGCATCCACACCTGAGGGGTTTAACCCCTAGGGAGACAAACAAGTTGTCGGGAAGGAACAGGTAGATGTGGTTGATGTGGTTGGGATGATGGGGTCCTTTCATAGGATGTTTGAGGCACTGATTATCCCTTTGGATAGAGATGAGGTCAAAGTGCTGACACCTCCTAAGGATCCACCACGTGCTCTGGTCGGTAGTGGTAGCATTCACCGAGAACTCGAGAAGGTCAAGTTTTACGAGTTTTTTGGTGCCCCGGACGGTGCTGCCGCTAAGGTATGGTTGGAGAATATGGCGATGTGATTTTCACTTCGCGATTATACCTCCAACATGAAGGTCTGCATGGAGGTCTTTCAACTGAAGGGGAGTGCTCTTCTATGGTGGAAGACGCTCCTTCCGCAATTGAACGTGGTCATCGAAGACGTGTCATGGGAACTATTCAAGGAACGGTTCCGAGAGAGGTATCTATCTGAGGAATTCATTGAGCGTCATCTCAACGATTTCAATTCCTTGCAACAGGACAGTCATATGGTGCCCAAGTACGAGGCTTCAATATGCTCCACACCTGAATACCGAGAAACTTTAGGTAAATAAGTTTGTGTTTGGCCTTAATGTCGGAATTTGTGCAAAGGTTAGGATTCTGATGCTTTAAAACTTGCATGATGTTGTTCAAAAGGCCCTCATAGCAGAGGAGGATCTTATCAATGGGGGTCAGAGCAGGACTCCAGCGGGGTAGGTGTCATCTGGTGCACAACAACATCATACACTAGCTAGACATTCGACATGATATTGTGGCTTAGAGAGAGGATCCACTTTCACTATACCTCGGTGACCAACACCTCAACAACAAACTCCTTACCGAGGACCATAGCACCAACAACAATGTCGACCGTAGTAAAAACCATTTAGGCATGTTCAACAGAATAGACCAGGATTCTAGGTCGGTGGACCGTCAGCTTCTACTTCGAGTACCAGGAGTACTGGAAAGATGAAAGGGTGTTGGACATGTGGGGAGCCACATTACCAGTGTGACTTCCCAGTGGAGAGGACCATAGAATCTAGATCAGTTGGACCCACTACCGTGGAAGATTTGGGCAAGGCCAATCAGATTCATTCAACGGTGAATAAACACCAGGCAAGGCACTAGTTGACTTTGCTCGAGACGTCAACTACCATCATTGACCAGACCCTTAGTAGACTGATAGATCTAGGTGCTACAAAGAGTTTCATTTGTGGGGTAGCACTAAAAATAATTAAGGTAAAGGAAGTCCAATAGGATGAGTTTAGCTTTGTAGAAATAGCTTCAGGAGCAAAACAAAATGTTGGTGGGAAGGTTATGGGTTGTAGCCTTAACCTAGGAGAGTTTGTCACTAGGTCCAACATGTATGTCACAACCTTAGGTTCGTATGATGTCATGATTGATATGGTATGGCTGGAATCACATGATGCGATACTGGACTGTAGGATGAAATGGTTGAGCTTGGTTGATGACGAGGGACAGAGATGCGTGATTGTAGGTCGGAACCAGGGAGTCTCCCTGAGGTTCATCTCTTCCTTGCAGCTATGGAAGAGAATGCGCAAGGGATGTAAGCTTTATGCGATCCTTGAATTAAACATGAAGAAATTAATGAAGGTTATAGAACACCTTCCGGTGGTGAGAGAGTTTACAGATGTCTTCCCTGAGTAGTTACCTGGGATGCCATTGAAGAGGGAGTTGGAATTCACCATCGACCTAAAACTAGGAACTGAACCGATAGCAAGAACGCCTTATCGGATGTCAACCCCTGAGTTACAGGAGTTGAAAATGAAACTAAAGGAGTTGTTGGACCTAGGACTCATAGATCCAAGTGTGTCATCGTGGGGTGTGCCTATTATTTTCATACAAAAGAAGGATGGGTCATGGAGACTGTGCATTGACTACCATCAATTAAACAAGGCAACGATCAAGAATCAGTATCCGTTGCCAAGGATTGATGATCTTTTTGATATGATGAAAGGAACAACAGTGTTTTCAAAGATCAACTTGAGATCAGGGTATCACCAGTTACGGATCAAGGAGGACGACATCCCTAAGACCGCTCTTAAGACGAGGTTTGGACATTACAAGTTTATTGTTTTACCGTTTGGACTGACGAACTCCCCAGGGGTATTTATGAGTTTGATGAACAGGGTGTTTCGTGAATACTTGGACAGGTTCATCCAAGTATTCATTGACTATATTTTGATTTACTCTCGAACGATGGAGGAGCATGACGAGCACTTGCGCTTGGTGCTACAGTGTCTACGAGAGAACAAATTGTTTGGGAAGTTATCGAAATGCTCTTTTTATCAAGCGAAGATTCACTACTTAGGGCATGTCATCTACGATGAAGTTATTATTGTGGATCCAACAAAGGTCGAAGCTATTATGGAATGGCCTGTGCCAACGAATGTCCCAGAAGTGTGTAGCTTCATGGGTTTAGCGAGATACTATCGATGGTTCGTCGAGGGTTTTTCGAAGATAGGAACTCCAATTATGGAATTGCAGAAGAAGAACAAGAAGTTTGTTTGGATTGAGAAATGCGTGGAGGCATTTTAGAGGCTCAAGGAGTTGTTGACGACAACATCGATACTAAAGGTCCTTGATATGGATGCGAAATTATAGGTATGCACTGACGCATCCAAGGAAGGATTAGGCAGAGTCTTGATGCAATACGGTTGAGTGATCGCTTACATATCGAGAAAGTTGAGAAGGCATGAGGAGAAATATGCGATGCACGATTTGGAGTTGCTATCCATTGTTTATGCTTTGAGAGTTTGGAGAAATTACCTGATTGGATGGAAATTTGAACTAAAAATGAACCATTGTGGACTACAACACATATTTATGCAAAGCGACTTGAACATGGGACAATGACGTTGGTCGGAATTGCTTGGCGAGTACGATTTTGAGATTACTTACATAAAGGGAATAGTGAACATAGTGGCTAATGCATTGAGTCATAGATCACGCATATTTTTGGTGATGCCTCTTCAGACAAATCTATGTGAAACGATTCTAACTTTACAGTGCGACGATGACCAGTACAAGGTGGTCAAGGATTTTATTGGACAAAACACAATGATTATACCAAAATTTGAGGGATTTAATGTGGAGAACTGCTGATAGCGGGAAAGCCCCCTATGGACTACACCAGGGTTCTAAAGTGTTGGCAGAGCTAACAGTCTAAAGTCTCCTAATTTTAACAACTATCCTGACAATACCCCACAATCATATATAAAAAACAAAGTATAGGGATCCGGTAGTCCTACCTTAAACTCCATGTCCGGTGTCGATCCCTTTGCGCTCGGTTGTTTCTCGACTGCAAGTATACTCCCAAGGTTGACCTGCATTCACCAAAAGACAAACAAGAAACTACAAGCATGCATTCTATATATGGATTAGTGGGTTAGATATCATAACCAAAACACAAATAAATCATGAATATGGAAGACATCATTTGGTGGGACGAAAAAAGTATTTCTTTATATTAATCTCACAAATTCGCTTACAATATGAGACCAGCAACTGCTCCTCGAACTCAGTCCTGGGATCCTCTTCACCATGCACCAACTTCTTCCACGTATCCTTCTCCTCTTCCATTCTGTCTAGGGAGATGGAAAGGGTTTGCAATGGAGGAAAAAGGGTTGAAAAAGGAACTCTAGCTCAAACTCACAATGTGGTTGCAAAATATTGGGGCAAAAGGGGAATACTGAAATGGGTAGAGTTTCTTTGCTCTCATGCTTTATTTTGGAATGGGACCCCAACACCTTCTTTTATAGGCCAAAAAATATAGTAATGGTTGGGTGACTGGCTATGGGCGATCAAATGATTAGGTAACGACCCAAAAACCCATATTCCTTTGCAAATTTTTATTTTTTGTTCTTTTTGTGAGTGTATGCGGGTTGTAATGGTGCAAATAGCATGTGTACGCAGGCAGTAGTGGTGTAGGGCACGTACATCTTCAAAAGAATGGTTTTTTAGAAGAGTTGTTCAATAATGGCTTGGCAAAAATAGCAAGTAAGATGGCCTGATTCCAACTATGCATGTCTGGTAAAATTTAGGGTTATAACAGATGCCCCCTAATGTGTGAGGTCAGAAGAGCATTTGATGGCCTAAATACATTTCAAATCTTCACCAACGTACGAAGCGAGTGAGCCCAGAGACCAGAGTTCGGGAGGTTCCATTTGCAAAATAATAATTTGTCTCACCGAGGCAGGCATACCCATGCTTGGGATGAAATAAAACCATTGTTGCCAATCAAATACATTACATATCCATGTCATATAACTATATAAAGTGTAGCTATGAACAATACACAATAGATCTACATATCAAAATCAAAAGATACACATGTATAGTATCCACCTTTAAGAAGCCAATGACGCCTGATGGCTGGAGATGAGGCCTTCAGAGCTCCAACAACAACTTCAATATATTCAAAACTTGGGTAGGAGTGTAATATGAGTGTACGACTTCACTACCCAGAGGTCTTCGATGGCTCATCAGGAATAGACAAGAGGATTTCGGTGATCAGGCAGAGAACTTCATTGATTTTGAACAAGGACTTGATTGGATTTTCAGGATGGTTGGGCATGAGGACAAGAGACAAACTACAGAAGGGCCGACTCAAGATGGATAAAACTTCCCTTGGACAATAGCATGACAAATGATGAGTCTCAGGCAACATGGTATTGACATAAGTTTACGATGTAGGAGGAAATGCAAACTCTCCATGTGTTTGGAAGAATAACCAAACATAGGAGGACACAACTCTAAGTAGCGAGAAAAGCTTCCTATGGTCATATTAAATCCCAGATTTTGATGGACAAATGAAAGGATGTGCTTTGTCTAGGGGTGACTCATTATGCTTCCAACAAAAAAAAATACTTTTCCCTTCCTCTTTTTGGGGTGTATTTGATTTTTTTGTCTTTTTCAATAATTTTGAAGAGCTTGAAAAAGAATAATTGAATGCTATGTTATAAAGGAGGAATGAGTGTCGCGGACATACTTGTTCCAAGCACAAGGAACACACTAATGCTCAGAGCAAGGAGACATATGCATAAAAAGGACACTTGGGAAAATTCCTCCATTTGTCAAGGTGTTAAGACACAAAGGCAAAGTGCTACAAGGCTTGCATTATAAGGAATGCTTCAGATGGTTCAGTTGAGAGCAACATGGAGCCGTAATTAGGCCAAAGACGTAAGAATGAAAATGCAATTAATAAGACACAATGATAACATCCTTTGATGTAATTTTATCGAGCCCAGAGAAGGTAAGCTCGATGCTTTTTCATTTTTAGAGAGTCTGAAAAAGCGTAAAAGGAGACTCCACTAGGGTACCTTTCTCAAAGGTAGTCTAGTCGGTTCAAAAAAGGGGTAAACTAGCACCAAAAAGACGTCTATTCAGAACCATTTTAACAAGTGTGACAAAGACAATATCACTCGACAATGTTTTCATATTTAAGGAGTCTGAAAAGAGCTTAACTATGGACTCCATGAGGGGTGTTCTTTTGGACCAATTTAACGAGTGTGAAGAGACAAGGTCACTCAACCATCTTTTCAATTTTAGGGAGTCTAAAAAGAGCTTAACTATGGACTCTGTGGGGAGTTCCTTTTTCATAAATTTATTCCCTCGGGCCTAAAAAAGGGTTAAACTTATACCTGAGAATACTCTTCTAGCGAACCCGAGTTCCTAGAGTATACCTTTGTTCATACAATTGACCATCCGGATCGAAAAAGCGGTAAACTACTGCCAGACAAACATGCCTTCAAATTTTAGTTTGGCGAGCATGAAGGGAAAAAATATCGCTCGACAATATTTTCATGTTTAAAGAGTCTGAAAAGGGCTTAAAGAAGACTCATTTTGTTTTTCAAAGTTATTTAATTTTTATTTCTTTTTATATATATCATTTTTTATGTGTACTAGAGTATCTGACAACTATGTATCTATTATGTGCATATGTGGGACCAGTGTGTCCAACAAACTTCTCGAGGACTAGGCGTCATCCTCGACCAGAGGTAGGACCAGCTACAACTGCCAAACCAATAGCAACAACAAAGGGACCTCCAGCTGGAGAGGCTAAGAGAGTATTGAGATGGGTGGAGCAGGACCTCACCATGCTCACTCATATAGTCCCTATGGCGGAGATCAAGGATCTCCCACCGTCGATGCAACCTCACGTAGTTGGGGTACCATGAACCTGGGTCCAACTCTTCCAATGTTTGTCAAACGTCGTTGTTCACTATGCCAGGGCCAACAGGCCCCGCCCTTAGCTAGGCTGGACTACTTACGTGCTGAGGGCACTTTTGTATATTTTTTAGGGAATAAGCCCCATGACTCTTACTGGACAAATATTTTTGAGGCGCTTGCGGCCACCCATGTACTCTGATACTTTCGATATATATATATATATGTGTGTGTGTGTGTGTGTGTGTGTGTGTTTATATCTTTTTTATGTATTATTGATTACATATATTTACAAATGTATTTACATGTGCGTGTGTGTGCTTTTTCTTACATGTGTGCAAAATGCCAATCTAATACATGATTAGCTAGAGTATCTGTGATTTGATTCATTCTCCTAGGAACATGGATATATGTAATGTAATCAAAGCTTCATTCCAAGAGACGTACTCTAAGGAACCGTCGGTCTAGAGTCAGATTGAAAACGTGGTAAACCCTATTTAACTGGGACACAACCAGCTGAGCGTCTAAGTAGACTTGGAGGTGAGAGATACCATGCGACAAAGCATCACGAAGCAACTCTAGAACTACACTTTATTTGGAAACATTGTTTGTGGCGTCACCTAAATAGATACCTCATGAATATAACAACTGGCCCTGAGGCATGAAAATCACCCAAGCTGCAGAAGCAAGCCTCCAAGTGTTCTGACTAGTGTCATCTGGAAACCCAACGACCACCTCTGATTCACTTGACATCTGCCACAGTGAAAAAGATGACATCAAAAATGACACATCCATAAAACAAAAAGACCAAAACTAAATGTATAAATACTATACATATGTACAAGAAGTCACCCAAGGTGACCCACCTACGAGTAATACTTCTTGAGGTAAAACCCATTTCTAGGCTCTTCCAAAGCATTTCCCTCAAAGTCCACCAGACGATAAGCACCCTTCTTTAGTACTTCCTTCACGATGAAAGGTCTGAACCACATGGGTTTGAACTTCCCTTCCCCACCGGTATCCTTATCTTGGTCATAGACCAGGACAAGGTCTCCTTTGGAGAAAATTTGAGGACAAACAGATCGATCATACTAACACTTGACTCTTTGTTTGTGAGCCTTGTTAGCCAAGGCTACATCATGACACTGCTCATTGAGTTTCTCAAGATATAATAAACGCTCTTCAAGCGGTGAAGTGTCTGGCAATAACTGTACTTCCAACTTTAGAGACGGGATCTGGCACTCTATAGGCAAGACTGCTTCCAACCCATAAACGAGTTGAAAAGGTGAGAAACTAGTTGCAGTATTAACAGACATTCGGTAGGCCCATAATGTCGAGTACAACATCAAATGCCAATTTGACTTGGCTGAATTGATCATTCATTGTAGAATAGTCTTAAGGGACTTATTCACAGCATCCACCTGACCATTCGTTTGTGGGTAGTAGGGTGACGAATGTGCTTTCCTCAACCCAAGCTTTGACATTAACTTAGACATCATTTTATTCTGAAAGTGACTACCATGGTCAGTGACAATCTCTCTCGAGATGCCGAGCCTTTATATTATCTAGTTAAACAAAAAGAGAGTTGTGGTCTTGCCATCATCTTTGAATGTTGGCATAGCTTCGACGCACTTCATGAAGTAGTCTACTGCTACGATGATATAACGATGACCTCTTGTTGAAGTGGGGCTGCATGTAGTGTTATAAATCCCCCACTTGGTGAAGGGGCCAACTTTGATGACTGGAAACATGGCAGCGGTGTGTGCCCTCATTGTCCAAGAGAAGATCTGACACGGGTGGCACTTCTTGACCAATTCAACAAAATCTTTGATTAATGTCGGCCAAAAGTAACTGGATCATAGAATCTTTTGGGTTGTTTCCAACCCAGAAAAATGACTGCCACATGCTCCAGTGAGGCAATCGTTAGGCACGATTTTCGCTTCTTCATGAGTGAGACACCAACGAAGGATGCAATCTACACCTCGACGATACAGAGTGTCCTCGAGTATGAGATAGTTCTTGGCTTGATGGAGTATACAATGACGCTCATCATGAGAAGCATAGGTGGGGCACTTCAAAGTATGGAGATAAACTAGTATATCTCCATACCAAGGGTCTGAAGACACGATAAAAAACAAGTCTCCTGTAATAGGTGACTCCTCGAGTATAACATCACCTGATTCGACCGAAAGTTCCGAGATGAGTTCTGCAAATACCATCGACTTTTTGTATTTTGCCGAAACAAAATCCAAGTCAAATTCCTGGAGGATTACTATCCATTTACTGATCTTTCCATCGATTACAAGTCATGTCAACACGTATTGAAACGAATTCACAACGGCAATGACGGTGGTCTTGTGAAACAAAATATAAGGACGGAACCGTTGGACGGCATGAACTGCTGCCAATGCAAGTTTTTCAACGTGGGAATAATTGAGTTCTGGTCCAACCAGTCCTTGGCTTAGGTAATAAATCATGTATTCTTCAAGCAGATCATCCTCTTGAACCAATACCATATTAATGGTTGACTCTGCTGCAACCAAGTACAATAAGAAATATTTATTATAATTGGGTGGCCAAAGTAGAAGGGAAAATTTGAGGGTGCATTTCAACTCTTCAAAAGAGCATTGAGCGGCTTCGTCCCAATGAAAAGGAACGTCCTTGTTTAGTAAATGCATGAAACCCTTTGTGATATTGGCATAGTTTGCGATGAAACACCGTAAAAAATTCACTTTTCCCTGTAAACCCTGAAGCTGAGGGACTGTGCACGGGGGAGGCAATTGAACTATGACCTCAACCTTTAGAGGATCAACCATGATCCCTATTTTTTACACTATGATACCTAGCAGACGACCTGACATCATGCAAAAAATGAATTTCTTTGGATTCAATCAGATCCGGTAATAGCGACATCGCTCAAAGATAAGTTAGAGGTCTGTGGGATGATCGGATCTCTTACAAGATCGTGATGCTAAATCATCAAGATAAGCGTCGACTATGTGTTTGAGATCATGGAAAGAAAAACACATGGCCCACGGAAAAGTAGCTCCAACATTTTTCAGAGCAAAAGGCATCTTTTGATAAGTGAATGTACCCTACGGACAAATGAAACCAATTTTGTGTTGGTCTTCAGGCTGGATCTGTATCTGATTGTATCCCAAAAAATTGTCCATGAAAGAAAAGACCTCGCAGCCTATGTATTCATCAACAATCTGGTTGACAAATGGAGTGGGGAAATTATCCTTTGGACCGGCCTTGTTCATATCATGGAATTCCATACATACGTGAATCGTACCCTTTTGTTTGTGTTAGCGATATTTCTGGTTATGGGGGTGAAATGAGAAGAATGGATTAAAAACCCACTTGTCCTAAGTTCGGAACGCAAGCGCGCCTGTGGTAAATAGCAGGTGGATCTGGACGACAGAGATCAAAGTGCCCGGATCAACGGCGTACGGGTGATTCCAAACCCCCCCCGCCTTTCTACCTTTAAACGGAGGGGGGGGGTCCGGAATCCAT
>CBVK0102263468.1:0-11559 GCA_900067695.1 Picea abies | reverse complement strand
ATGGTGCATCATCACCCAAATGAACCTGTCCAAAATCACCTTGAACATAACATAGAAAATGTTTCCTATGGGGTGTGGAATGAAATGAAGCCCCTGAATATACTACCCAATACTCATAAATATTATCCATAGAAAGAATCAAAGCATATTGTAACACATCACCTATTACATTTGCTTCCTGATTTTTCTCCTGTTGTCCATCTCTTTGTTTCTTTGGAGCTCTGTAGTATTTCTTCAGATGTCCTTTCTTCCTACAAATACAACACTCTATCTTTCCAAGTCTCAATTTGGATCTTCCCTTCCTATAACTCTCACGGTTCCCTGAGCCCTTTCCTCTATGATTTTGTCTTCCTCTGTTCTCCATGTTTAATGCATTACCTGATGTCTCACATGTGATTTTCTATCCCATTTCCTCACTAAGGATAACACCAACAACATCATAAAAATTTAGAGTGTTTGAACCAGAGACAGAGTTACTTACAACCATAACCAAGCCATTCCATCTTTCTGGCAATGAGCACAAGATTAGAAGAGCCTTTATCTCATCATGAAAGTCCACTTTTACAAAACTTAGTTGATTAGTAACCATATTAAATTGAATTAAATGATCTGCAACAAACCCACCTTATGACATATTCATATTAAATAATCTCTTCATTAGAAATACCTTATTAGATGATGAGGTTTTTTCATACAGTTTAGCCAATGAATCCATCAAATCCTTCATTGTCTTTTCTTTCTAAATATTGAAATCCACTGACGCTGCCAGGCTCAGTTGTATCATTCCTAGTGCCTTTATGTAAAGAAACTCCCATTCTTCGTCCTTCATGGCCATCGAATTATTTTATATTCCACCCAATGGTAGGAATATATGATTATGATATAAATAATCTTCCATATTCATCTTCCATAACTAGTAGTTTTGGTCGTTAAATTTCTCGACCCTAAACCTTCCATCTTCCAGCATTGCTCCCACTTGAACCAGGAACCCTCTTTTCCTGCGAGTTACCTTTCGCTCTAATACCACTTGTTAGAAAAACATGATCACAGAGAAATAAAATAAAACAAATGTGGAAATAAAACATAGAAGATACATAATACAATAGAGACATAGATATACGTGGTTCACGTAGTGTGGGCTACATACACTAGAGAAATTTCTAGGTCCTTCATTTATTATTATACAACAACTGAAGGGATACAACCTACAACACACTCTCTGCAACTTCCTCTTCTTTCTCTCACAATATTGTCTCTTGGAATACAATATTCGCAATGATACATAGATGAAATAAATTTCCCTCATAAAATAGGGTTTCCTTATAGGGAAAAAAAACCTTAACATAAATTCTTCCATCATATATGAAACCTTATAATGAACGGTCTAGATTTACTATGAAATTACAATATACATTTACAAGACAATTTTTCCTTCAGGGGCTTCACCCCTGAACCCTTTCCAAGGGATTTATTTCCCCCAGACCCCCCAGTCGGGGGTGTTGGCCCCTTGAACCCTATATAGGGGGAAAATCCCCCACGTGGAGGAGTGTACATTATTCCAGGGTGTAAAGTCTTCATGGGGTATAAACACGACTGAAAACAAAGACCTCTGAATCAGGAAGATAATCAGGCTCCACAACCAACATTTATACAGTTGAATAAATCCATTGTGAACAACAAATACCCTCTACCTATAATTGATGACCTTTTTGATCATCTAAGAGGGGAAAATATATTTTCAAATACAAAATTGAGATCGGGATACCATTAGGTAAGAATCAAGGAAGAAGACATCAATAATACAACCTTTATAACCAAGCATGGGAATTTTGAATTTGTAGTGGTGTCATTTGGACTGTGTGATACTGATGTAAAGTTTAATGAAGATGATATTCTCTTGTTGTTGAAGTTTAGGAAGAACTACATGTCTTTAATATTGTGTATCAGGTCTTTTATAGGATCAAAGGCATGCTTTACATGTGTTATTGAGGTTTATGTTATGATACATGGTTGAGGCACATCATTGATGATATCTTATGGTACATGGTATATGGTATGATTGAGACATATCATGAGTGGTATGGTATATGGTTGAGGAAATTGTTATGGTATAGGTTTTGGTAATTGGTTGATACATGATATGGTACAGGTTTTGGTACATGGTTGATACATGATATGGTACAAGTTTGGTACATGATTTATGTACATGGTATGGTTCAAGTTCTGGTACATGGTATGGCACATATTCTAGTACATGGTTGATGGTTTATGTAAATGGTATGGTACAAGTTCTGTCTGATGGTTGATGCAAATGGTTAATGTACATGGTTGATGTAAATGGTATCATACAAGTTCTGGTAAATGGTTGATGTACATGGTATGGTTTTGGTATCCATGTGATTGGATCTGGTTATAGTTGGTTGATGATGGTATATCGGTGACAACAACTGTGACAGTGAAATGTTGGTTGATGTGACAATGACAATGACAGGTTGGTTGACAGTGGTAGTTACAAGTTGATCAGTGGTAGTGAAAGTGAGTTTACACTTATATTTCAGGGTGGCAGGACAGGGCAAGGAAAGGGGGTTCTATCCTCCTTTCGGTTGGTTCCAGAGAATTCAGGGAGTTGTATCTTCCTTCAAGTTTGTGTCTATAAATTAGGGGGTCATATCCTCCTTTCGGTTGGTGCCATAGAACTCAGGGACTTAGTGCTTCCTTCAGGTTGGTTCCTCCTTCCAGTTGGTGCTGGAGAATTTGGAAGTTGGTGCTTCCTATGAATTTATTCTTGATATATTATATATATAAGAAATAATTCTGTGTTTTTCTCCCATTTGGGTTTCCACATAAATTCTAGTGTACTATGTATATGATGTGATATTGTTGAATTGTACTTCTGATGGTTATATGCTCATGATATATTTGATGTAATAATAAATGATATACTATTGATAAAGTTGAAGTTTGAATATTGTGATTGAACATGGTAAACATTTCTCATACTAATTCACCCCCTTTATCTAGGTATATATCGGTTTCCACCCACCTATTCCAACATGCTCAAAAAAATCTTCTGACAACTTACTATTTTTAGCAGTTTTTTGGTTCCTAAACTTTTGAGGCCATTTTGAGGGCCTAAATAAATAATTTTGTTATCGATCACCTCAAAGTTTGAAAATTATTTGTTTGAGCCCCCAAAATTAATCTCCTCTATGATACCTTTCCAACGAGCTATCACTCGCCCCAAACGGATATTGTATGCCAAAGTTATGCCCCCAGGAAGTTGATACACCAAACTACCCAAAATGGGGTCCACAAAACTGTTGGATTTTCATCTTCTGGGGTTAGGGTTTTGGATTTTCCTTATGTTAAAAATTCCTTTAGAGCCTCATTTTAATCATATTATTGTGAATGTGAGTATCCGTCACATCTCTTCTCAGAGATAAGCTTCCACCATTCTAGCGAGTCTTTCACTTTGTATTTCTACAGTTTTGTACATTTCGCTCATTCATAGGAATTGTGTATTACTGTATCTCTGTGTTTATGGTTTCATCTATGATATATTTAAGTTATATTATTGAATATATGAGATATATTCAGATTTATTTATTATATCTCCGTGCTCATTTTCGTGCCGAAAATAATCCGGATCAGTGGTATCAGAGCAAGTTGTTCTTAATTGATTTTTTCAATGCATGTCCTCGACGAGGTCCGAGTATAGAAAGATGGGTCTCAAGCTTATATATCTTGAGTAAAATCTCTCTCTCATGCCCAATAAACCCTCCATGGTAGAAGAAAGGAAAAATGACAGAGATGATGATTCTATTAATTTGTTGCTTGAGCAAGTTCTCACACAACAAAGGGACAAAATGATGGAGAATTTTTCTGAAATCCTTCAACACCTATCGATAACCACATAAACATCTTCATAAAGAGGCCACTTTGGAGGCACCTCTCCTTTCAATTTACAAGTGAATTTTTATATTCCCATATTTGAAGGTTAGACCGATGTAGATGCTCTAGAAAAATGGTTAAATCTACTAGAAGGTTATTTCTTTGTTCACAATTTTTTCAATAGGGAAAAGATCAACTTCGCACTTCTTAAGGATCTAACCCATGTCAAACATTGGTGGGAAACTTACTGGGACCAAAGTTCCACAGAGGATTTTGGAATATATGGGGTCGATCCTACTTGATATTTTTTTTTGGATGCAGTCAAGAAACACTATTAACTTGTTGGTAACTATGAAGACTAGTGCATGAGATGGACCACATTATAGAAAGAGAGCGACCAAACAGTGCCAGAGTTCACAAATAATTTCCATGACTTTCACACCAAGCTGGGTATCAAATACTCCAAGTGACATTTGGTTTTGAAATACTGTGGGGCTCTGCATAGGTACAACCAAACCGAAATAGATTTCCTGGACATCTCATACCTGGGAGCTTCCTATCAATATGTTGTCAAAATATATCAGAAATTTAGGCACCAGAACAAATGGGATTTTGGTTCTGCAAATCCGTGAAAACTAAATCACGATAAAGACAGACCTAACAAAGAACCTCCATAAAACCAGACCAAGCCATAAGAAAGCAAGGGAAATAGAAAGTTTAAGAAGGACACTAGAAAGTGGTGTGATTTCCACAAAATCCCCTAACACAACACTGATGAATGTCGTTGAATACAGTCATTGGTGGCCGATATCAAATAAAAGAAGCCGAACCCTAATTCATAATCTGATTCAAAAAATATTGATAGAATATAGAGCATAGACGTAGACCCCACTGCTATTGTTGCGACCACAACAATTCAACTAGAAGAAACAACAGATCCTAAGGAGAGGGAGCACCTTTTTCATTCACATATGTGGGTGAAGGGGACCCCACTTCATTTTATTGTTGATAGAGGAAGCCAAAAGAAACTCATCTCAACAAAGGTTTTCAAATAGTTGGGATTGTCGACAACACCACACCCGCAACCATATAACGTCGATTGGCTTTGCTAGGGAAGAGATCTTCATGTCAACCAACAATGTCAATTATCATATGGCATTCATCCCTTTGAGGATGAGGTATTATGTGATGTTATTTTGGGCCAACCATATATGTGTAAGCACCATGCTATTTATGAGTCTCAACCCCGTAGTGTCATTGTCACTCTAGGGGGTCATCTCTATAGGATACCGGAGGTAGTTCCAACTACTATCCCACCTAAACAATGTCGCAAGGTAGTGCCTCATACTACAAAATTTATCTTCTTCACATTATGTTCAAAAGGTGAACAGAAGAATACCATAACCACTGCAACCTCATTCCAAGCACCTTATGTCCAGTAGAATCAAGTTTACAAGATTGAAACAAAGCACAAGGATTCCTTCCGGACATAGTCATATCATGTATCCATACTGGTTAAAAAGTTCCAACCCTTCCAACCATAGGTTCATGACATCCTTCAACAAGCTAAGCAACGCAACTTCTCTAGCAAGGCAAGCGACTCATCAAGATGCATATTCAACAGATGCTTTTCCCTCTCCCTCGAGCACTCAACGCAATGGATAACATAGCTTCATAAGGAGGGAGGATTTATCCAAGTGGATATCGGTGGCCACCCACCTATTTCAAGTGGCTCAAAATAGTCTTCTGGCAACTTACTAGTTTTAGCAGTTTTTTGGTTCTTAAACTTCTAGGGCCATTTTGAGGGCCTAAATGAATATTTTTCTGGATTGAGAACCTCAAATATGTCCAAAGGCTCTATTTGATCTCCCAAAATTAATCTCCTCAACTATACCTTTCCAACGAGCTATCGTTCTCCCCAAACATAGATCGTATGCCAAAGTTACGCCCCTGGGAAGTTGATATACCAAACTACCCAAAATGGGGTCCACAAAACTGTTGGCTTTTCATCTTCTGGGGTTAGGGTTTTGGATTTTACTTACATTAAAAAGGTATTTAGAGCCTCATTGTAATCATATTCTTGCGAATGTGAGTAGTTTTCACATCTCTTCTCAGAGATAAACTGCCACCATTCTAGCAAGTCTTTCACTCTATATTTCTACAGTTTTGTACATTTTGCTCATTAATAGAAATTGTGTATTACAATATCTCTGTGTTTATGGTTGCATATATGATATATTTCTATTATATTATTGAATATATTATATATCTATGTATATTTATTTATTATATCTCCGCTCTCATTTCATGACGAAAATAATCTGGATCACCCCCCCTCTCAATATTCCAACAACCAAGGCATCCATTACATTGATTGATTTGTTTTTTAGTTGAACTGTCCTAAAAAACAATATTTTTTTTGCTTAAATGGGCATGTATCATTAAAGTATTTAAATATTTAAGATTAAAAGGAAAAACTTTCTATGTTCCACACAATTTAAAGTTTTAGAGGATGAAAGAAGAAATAGAAGAAGACAAAAGATGAAAATTGAAATAATGTATCTTGTGATAAATATCACTTAACTTTCAGCTAGAATAAATGATGTTTAACTATGTATTTAGACCAAAATATAGTTTTAACAAAAGGAATACTTTATTTTTATTCAAAAGGAATGATAAAATGCAATCACATGTCTTCTTTATTGATCCATATTTTATGAGCATAACAAAATGAATACATATTATTAATAGGTGTTTAACACAAAATAACAGAGATACAGTAAAACTGGTTTTCTATTCAATGATGAAATAAGCTGAAACTGTAAAATGCAGTGGAAACAAGCTTGCTGGAATGGTGGTGGCTTATCTCTGAGAAGAGATGTGATGGTTGCGCACATTCATAAGAAGAAGATTACAATTAGGCTTTGAAGGCATTTTTACAATAAACAAGATTGAACTCTGTTGGTGTCAGTTGTTCTTCTACTTCTGAGGTGTCCAATAATGGTGGGAAATAAGGGAGAAGGAGATCCACGTTGAACACTGGGTGCAGGCCAAAGAAGGGAGGAATGCTGAGCTCAAAAGCATTGTCCCCCGTGACCTTGGTGATAGTGTATGGCCCATAACGGAGTGGGCGAATCTTTCGATGGGGTCCTGTAAGGCATTCTTTCTGTAAGTGAAACCAAAATTTTTCGCCCACCTGAAACTTATGTGGCACCCGATGTTGATCATGGCACTATTTGTACTTGTCATTGGACTTCTATAGGATATCTTGAACCTATTGGAGGATGTGCTAGATCCGCTCAATGAATCGGGTGGCTTTGTGAGCTTCAGTTGGAGCAGGAGATGAGTCGGTCGAGGTGACCGCAAGGGGAAGTGAAACATCTATGGGACCCAATAGTTGGAATCCCAACCCCACTTGAAAGGGGCTATGGCCAGTTGAGCTATACAGGGCTCAGCTGTAGCTATGTTGAACATATTGAAAGATCTCATCCCATGTGCGAGGGTGCTTTGAATTATGCATGTGAAGGATATGAACAATCATTCGTTTTATAACCTCGGTTTGGCCATCTGTCTGGAGGTGGAAGACCGTGGATTTGGTGAGCTTGGTGTCCAGTAGTGACCAGAGGCTCGACCATAATGTGATGAGAAATCTACTATCCCGATCAGAGACAATGGTTTGTGGGATTCCAGACTTTACCCAGATTCGTTCAAAGAAGATCTTGGTAGTGGCCTCTACTGTGATGCTCTTCTTGCAGGCAACCAGAATCGCCATCTTAGAAAAGCGATCAACAACCTCAAAAACACAGTAATTTCCCTACTTGGTGGATGGGAGGCCTGACATGTAGTCCATTGAGATGGATTCCCATAGCCTGTCAGGAGTAGGAAGAGGGGTGTACATGCCTTGTTTCTTAATGGTCAGTTTGGAAATAATGCAGGCAGTATAAGACCTGATATACTTGCTGACCTCCTGTCAGAGTTTCAATGAGTAGAAATGTTTCTGTAGCATCACTACTTTCCTTTTGACACCAAAGTGTCCTACCACTAGACTGTAGTGGGCTTCCCAGATTAGCTTCGCTCGCTCACTTGATGGAACATAGATATGGCCCATATGACACAACAACCCACCCTGAAGATGTAAATTATCGACAATTGCATTTGCACCCAACATTTGGTAGGTGGTGGCGAAGTTAGGGTCTGTCTCATAGAGTTGGGGCCATCCATATGTCTCATGGCTGCAAGAGTCTAGCACTGTGGTGAGTGTCGTGACTGACGGTTTGCTGAGGAAATCAGTGGTGCGATTGGTGCTTCCTATTTTATACTTGATGTTGAGGTGGAATTGTTGCAAGTATGTGGACCACTTTTGATGGAGGTTATTCTACAATTTTCCCTGTGTCTGCATGAACTACAATGGCTTATGATCAGTGTGGATGACTATCTCCTTCCCAATATTGTAATGTCTCCACTGGTGATAGGCTTGTACAATGGAGTACATTTCCTTGTCGTAAGTAGGGTACTTACGGACAGTATCTGACAATGTCTCACAATGATAGGCCACAGGGTGGCGATGCTGAGAGAGAACGGTGCCCAAATCATAGTCTGAAGCATCTATCTCAATTTCAAAGGGATGTTGTAGGTATGGTAGTGAAAGTACTGGGGATGAGCACAAGCGCTGCTTCAAATCATCGAACGCTTGTTGTTGGGACCGGACCCATGCAAATTTTTCCTTACCACCACCCCTGTTTGTTTGGCTGAGGGACCATGCAGTATGGGAGAATCCCAACACGAACATGTGGTAGAAATTTGCAAGGTCCAAGAAGCTTTGAAGCTCAGTGAGTGTTGTTGGGGCTGGCTAGTCACAGATGACTTGGCTCTTGGCTGGAGCCACATGTACGCCATGCTGATCAATGATGTATCCCAGATAATGGACCCTGTCCATGCCGAAGGATAATTTTTCAAAGTTGGCATATAGCTTATGCTGTTGCAGGGTGTGCATAACCTGTTGAATATGCTGCAAGTGTTCAGCCCAAGTCTTGCTGTAAATTAGAATGTCATCCAAATACACCACTACAAAAGTATTGGTGAATGGTCACAGGATATCATCCATCATCCTCATGAAAGTGGCTAAAGCATTTGTCAAACCAAAGGGCATGAACAACCATTCAAAAAGGCCTTCCTTTGACTTGAAGGTAGTCTTCCATACATTTGTCTGTTCTATCAGGATCTGGTGGTAGCCAGACTTAAGATCAATCTTAGTGAAGTATTTGTCCCCCATGGGTTGATCAAGGAGGTCGTTGATTCGGGGAATCTGGTACCGGTTTCTGACTGTGAATGTATTAAGAGCCCGATAATCAATACAGAGTCACCGGGTTCCATCTTTCTTCTGTACTAGCATGATTGGGCTCCCTCAAGGCGATGAGCTGGGACAGATGTTCCCCTTGTGGAGCATTTCTTGGATCTGTCGCTTGATCTCCTCATTCTCTAACAAAGAGTGGCGATAGACTGGCCCATTGGGAAGCGATGCGTTGGGGGTCAAATTGATGGGGTGTTTGACCTGGTAGTGCAGAGGTACCCCTATAGGTGAGGAGAATATATCCGAGTATTCTTCCACGACCTTATCTACCTGTTTCTACTGTGTGGAGAGGTCGACCGCAGAGACCCTAGATGTGGTTATGATCTTTCTCTTATTTTAAGAGCGAATCATGAAGAAGACAAACTTCCCCATCTGAGAGATGACCTTCCTGCATTGCTTAGGAGAGATCAAGGAAATAACACTAGGTGGGACTACTTCGGGTATCTTGTACAATTTCCTATTCAAAGTAATATTAAAACTATGAGGCCTAGACTCATATAAAACATGACGTTTCCATAAATAAGTTTGGCCCAAAAGAACATCACAAACTTCGAGAGGAGTAACCTCACATAATACCTCGTCTTTGAAGGGCTTGATGCCATACGACAGTCGACACTGTTGGCTGACGTGGAGATCGCTTCCTTGGCGAAGCCATGCAATGGTGTAGGGTTGTGGGTGTGACATTGTTGGTAGGGCAAGCCACTTGGCAACCTCTGCTGAGATGAGATTCTTCTAGCTACCGCTATCAACGATGAAGTGCAGTGGGGTGCCTTTTACCCACATCTGTGAATGGAAGAGGTTCTCTCCTTCTTCTGGCTCGTCTGGTTCACTAGGCTGGAGCTTGGTGGTAGAAATGGTGGCACTGGGTTTCGCATCAATGATCCGCCTTACCCTTTCTAGTTCTAGCTCAGATTCAGAATCCACATCTGATTCAAATGCTTTCACTTTGGCCACCAACAACTACTTTGAGTGGCAATGAGCAGTGTTATGCCAAGGGCTCTTATGGAAGTCGCACCACTTCCCGGTATCTTTCTTTGTGTTTCTGGTGTCCTTCTTTTCTTGCGGCTTGGACTGGTTGTCCTGATACTGTCCATATTTTCTCTATCCTTTGTTCTGTGGGTTGGGGCCACCCTTTCCCAGCTTTTTTTGTGCGAGGTTCCCAGGCCCAAATTTCCACGTCTTTTGTTTGAGCTTCTACTTGATTTTGACGGCATATCGGTAGGCCGTGCCCAAGGATGAGATGTCCAAAAATTCCATTTAGGTATGGATGTATCTATGCAAATCACCATTATACTTGAGCACCAGATGTCTCTCTGAATCTTTGATACCCAGCTTGGTGCACAAGGTATGGAAGATATTTGTGAAATTGGGCACTGCTTGGTCTCTTTCTTCCTGCAGTGTGGTCCATTTGGTATACAGGTCATCATAACTTCTGACAGGGTAGTATTGTTACTTAATAACATCCTTGAAGGATTCCTAGGTGGCCATGACTAAAAATAATGAGGTTTCCTCTGTTTCATTTTTCTCACAGAAGGTTTCCCACCAATTTTGACATGGGGAACGACTTTGAGGAGCGCAAAATTAATAATTTCTCTATTCGAAAAGTTATGGATAGAAAAATACCCTTCTAGTAGATTCAACCACTTGTTTAAAGAATATGCGTCTATATGACCTTCAAATATAGGAATATCAAATTTTATTTGTACCTTGAAGGGGGTGACGCCTCCATTCGAAGAAGATGCTTCGGTTGTTCGTAGCTACTGAAGGATTTGCATGAAACTATCCATCGTATTGTTCCTCTGTTGTGTGAGGGATTCCTCAATCAATAGTTTGAAAGGATATCCTATCATGTCATATTTCTTTTCTCTTGCCATGAGTGGATGCTTGGGTGTGCAAGAGATTCTGTCCTCAAGAGAAACAAGCTCGAGACCCAACTCTTTGTACTTAGACCTCATTGGGGACATGCATTAAGATGACAAGGAGAAGACCGCTCTGATACCACTAATCTAGATTTTATGAGTAGAAAAGAATGAATATATATTATTAATAGGTGCTTAACACAAAATAACAAAGATACAATAAAACTGGTTTTCTATTCAATAATGAAATAAGCTGAAACTGTAAAATGCAGCGGAAACAAGCTTGTTGGAATGGTGGCGGCTTATCTTTGAGAAGAGATGTGACGGTTGCACACATTCGCAAGAAGAATATTAAAATGAGGCTCTGAAGGCATTTTTACAATAAAAAATAATTCCAAAAACCCTAGATATCCAAAAACCTAACCCTAGGAGATGAAGTGCCAAAAGTCATGTGGGCCC
>CBVK0102263464.1:0-15021 GCA_900067695.1 Picea abies | reverse complement strand
ATGGGGCTGAAGAGCCCATCAGGTGGTTGTTGGGATGGCAGAGGCAGGATAGAGTTGTGACGAGCCCTTGCACAAAGAAGAAGAAGGACGCCCTCATCAGGACATTTTGGCAGAGATTTGACCCATGGGGATCAGCCCCTTGCAGATGGGACGTTGACCTAGATGGATTGGACGCCACCCAGGACTAGTTGGACGTTTTCTGGAGCAGATGGCGGTGTGTTGGGCTTCTCTAGCACGCATAGCAGGTTGCAGGAGCCCCAGAGGGGCCAACGTCTGGCTTACTGGATGATGATTTTGCCCTAAAAGGGCCAACGTCTCCCCTATAGGGGCCTGACGTCTCCATTTTCTGCTCATTTTTGACATTTTAGGCATGTAATGTGACAAATAATGAGATATTGTAATGTCAGCCTTGTCGGCTGTTTTGATGACCTTATTTTATTAATTAAAGGTCATGAGATCATATATATTGAGTACGTTTTACCCTCATTTTATCATAACACAACTTGCTCTCTTGTGAGAGTGACATTTTTAGCTCTTGTCTTTGTTTTTCTTCTCTTTTGGAGTGAGGCGCAACTTCTTGGAGGACTATTTTTTGGCATGTGGTGCTATTTATCATTGGAAGGTTTATAACTAGGGTATGATTAATGCTTCTTCATGAATTTGTAAGTGTTTTCTCATCAAAACTTCTTGAATGAATGGTTGTTGATTAAATAACTTGCATGCATTGCTACTTTGTTATTATTTGCTTAATCTTCAAACCCTAGGGAGCCCACACACAAGTAGGTTGTGGCTTCATGTCCCCATGATAAAAGCTTATAGCCATTTGATTAGAGAAGGTTTAGCCTAGCCATAGCTACACTAGATTTTCTCTTTTCTTGAGTTAGCTTTGAGCACAAATTGAAGAAAGAAAGCGTCCTAGGCCTAATTTAGTTTACACCTAGGGTTTGCTTCTAGGGTTTTGAAAAGCCTTGTATCTAAGCAACACTTTTCAGCCATAGATTTGTGCTTATAAGCTAGCCGTTTTGCCAGAGAAGTCTTAAGGAAAGAAGATGAAGCATTAGGCCTAGCCTTAGCTACACCTAAGTAAGCCTTCTCTTCTTAGGGTTTTGATTTGATGGCCTTGCCATAGCAACACCATCAAACCCTAAACCCTCTTGTTCTTAAGTTTAAGTCTTCCAAGCCATTAGTTTTACTCCAATTGACTCCATTAACCCAAGCCACTAGTCTAGAAATACCTTTGAGCTTGTTTGTGCTTAAAATCTCTTTCAAAACTCTTTTATTTGAAACCCTAACTAACCTAACGTCTAACCCTAGCGTCTAGGACTAACCCTAATGCTGATGACGTCTAGCCTATTTTAGACTTGTGTTTGGATAGAAAGTTGCGGCTGAGTCATCTTATCATAGCCATAGAGGTTTCATGAATTTTCATTGGTTGAATTAGCTAAAGCGTTCACTTCTTGGCTAGCTGACCCTAACCTTTAAAGCAGCAATAATATAGGTGACGTCACACCTTTTTGATCTCTTGTTTTGCTTGCAACATTGTGACATTTGTCATCTTATTTGATAGGTTTTGAGATATTGACCACATCTATAAGCTTGCTTGATAAAACGTTTTGCTCTTTGCCTTTCAAAATAACTCAATTCTAGGGCTGACGTCACCCTATTTTCTGCATAGTGACGCAGCAACAATATATATGTATGAGCAGATTTGCATTGTGGTATAACAAGGATTAATTGTGTACATTGAATGCCCATATCTTTATGCATTTATTGAAGAAGTGATATAAGTCATTTGTCTTTGTTTAGCAATCATTGACTTCGTCAATAATAGCATTTGATCATTGCTTATATATATATATTTAAAGATAGTCATTAATACTTTGAAGTACTAACCACTGCAGCACATATTCTAGTTTTATTTGTCCTGTCTCGCAAACAGGTGCCATTCAGTGGAAGATCTCCTTTGACTATCTTATTCTTGGCAGTAATCTGTGAAAGGGAATCTCTTACCTTGATCCATAAACCCTTTAGCCCTTCAGAAACCCAGATTACATAGGGACGTCTCCCTTGGACTAGCCCTCCTAAATAGAAAGAGCTCCCCATCGAGGTGACAGTGGGTGGGGAAGTTCCTGTTACGCTAGTTTGAAGCCTTGACTCAAGCTAACCTAAACCCTTCCTACAAACTGTGCGATAACAGGTATCATAGAACCGATGGAGGAATATGAAATGGATAAGCCCTATGATAGTTCAAGAGAAGAAACAGGGGGGGATAAGGATTTGTGTAGATCTGAGGAAACTGAATGATGCTTTCCTACATGACCCTTTCCCTACACCTTTTACAGATGAAGTCCTAGAGAATGTGGGAGGCCTAGAAGCATATTCCTTTACAGATGGATTCTCAGGTTACCACCAGATCAAGATAGCCCCAGAAGACAGGTACAAGACCACTTTTTCCATAGAATGGGGATCCTACCAGTACACAGTCATGCCTTTTGGGTTGAAGAATGCACCAACCATATTTTCAAGGGTGGTAATAGCTGCTTTTAAGGAGTTCATACATCAGTTTCTAGAAGTGTATCTGGATGACTGGACTGTATATAGTCTATTAAAATATCATGTAGAAGTATTAAGGCTAATGTTGGAAAGATGCAGGCAGTGTCATATATAATTCAATATCAATAAATGCATCTTTGGGACACCTTTTGGAATATTATTGGGCCATATAGTGCAAAAACAAGGCTTGCTAGTAGATCCTGTCAAGATTGCAATTATTGTCAATTTACCACCACCAAAATCAGTGCGCCAATTGAGAGAAACATTGGGACATACAAGCTACTACAAATTTTTTATAAAAGGGTATGCACAGATCACTACGCCAATGGAGAAACTATTAAAGAAAGATACTAAATTTTAGTGGAAAGAGGATTGTCAATAAGGTTTGGACACCCTAAAAGAAAAGATGGTCACAACACCTATTATAGTATTCCCAGATTGGGAAAACACTTTTCATGTGCATGTATATGCATCAGCTATAACACTTGGAGCAATTCTAGAGCAACCAGGAGCAGGGGATTTGGACCATCCTATAGCATTTGCAAGTAGAAAACTATCAGAATCAGAGAAGAACTACAATACTACAGAAAGAGAAGGCCTAGCTATGGTCTATGCACTTCAGAAGTTTAGACATTATCTACTGGGCAAACACTTTAATATGTTCACAGATCATTCAACCCTCAAATACCTAGTCAACAAGCCAGTGTTGGGGGGGAGGATCTGTAGATAGCTACTGTTATTTCAGGTATTTGATTTTGAAGTGATAGTCAAACCAGGGAATCTGAATACAAGACTTGATCACCTGTCAAGGGTAACGAATGGAAAACCAATTTACCAATTTGGAAGAAAACTTCCCTGATGCGCAGTTATTTTCAGTCCAAATAGCCGATGAATATTTTGTTGATATTATTGAATACTTGAGTACATGGATTGTGCCACAAGAGTTTAACAATGCGCAGAAGAAAAAAATAGTAGACAGAGCAACAGACTATCAATTGATTGTAGGACACTTATATAAAATGGGTGTAGACAACATTTTGAGAAGAAGTGTACTAGAACATGAGAGGCCTAGGATTTTGGAAGAAACTCATTAGGGAATAGTTGGAGGACATTATGCAGGAAAATATACCACACAGAAGGTATTGCATGCAGGACTATGGTGGCCAACAATTCACAGAGATGCTAAGGAATATTTCCAAAGATGTAATGTCTGTCAGAGGGTTGGTAAACCTAATAGAAGGGATGAGATGCCCCTAAGACCACAAGGAACTTTGTAGTTATTTGACAAATGGGCAATAAACTTTGTGGGACCAATTAATCCACTAGCAAGAAGGTTAAGAGCAAGATATATCATTACTGCAACAGAAGACTTAACGAGATGGGAAAAAGCAACACCAGTAAAATAATGCAACACAGAGACAACATCACACTTCGTGTTTGAGCAAGTGATCACTAGATTTGGTTGTTCAAGGATTTTGATGAGTGACCAAGGTACTCACTTTATCAACAACACTATCAAGGCTATGACCGAGGAGTTTGAAGTCTATCATCAAAAGAGAACACCATACCATCCTCAAGCAAATGGAACAGTAGAATCCTTCAATAATATCTTGGAGAATGCTCTAACAAAGATCTGCAATGTCAACAGGGGAAGATTGAGATTTGAAGATACCAGCAGTATTATGGGCATACAAGACTACATGTAAGAAGCTGACATGATAGACACAATTCAGATTGGTGTATGGGCAGAAAGCAATAGTAACATTAGAATTTCTAGTACCTAGCTTGCACGTAGCAACAATCACCAACATGACAAAAAGAAGCGCAGCAAAGGAAAGTTTCAATCAACTAATGGAGATGGAAGAGGATAGGATTTTGACAGGATTTCATCAAGAAGTATAGAAAGCAGGAGACAAAGTGTGGCATGACATACATATCAAGAGGAAGAGTTTCAAGGAGGGAAACCTAGTGTTTCTGTATGACATGAAATTTTTTCAACATCCTGGTAAATTCAGAATGCATTGGTTGGGGCCCTATGAAGTGAAGGCTGTCACAAATGGGGGATCTGTACAATTAAAAGACTTGGGAGGTACATAACTAAAATGAGTGATCAATGGGAGTCGACTGAAACTGTACAGGGACAATCGACTTCCTAGCACTTAAAAGTTATAGCGCAGTAAGAAAACATGTACATAGTGTACTATAGTAGAAGTTAAGAGAGAAAAATGAGAAAAATAAATAAAAAGGAGAAAAAGAGGGAAAAAGAAATACAAAAATAGAAAAGACAGAAAATACAAAAATATTGGGAAATACAACGCGCAGCAGAAGTAGACTCAACACGACGAAAAAAAAAAAATCGCGCGCAACATATGAGTGACACACTGCGCACTAAGGAAAAGTTATAGCAAAGATACGCGACGCACACAAAAATTTTAGTACCACGAAAAAGGTACCAACGGTCCAGAAAAGTGAAAAATGACAGTTACGGTGAAAAGACACCAACTGGAAGTTATGAAATTAAACGAAACGTACTCATTGCATTAATCACAGTCAGGGAATCTTATCCGAGAATCTTCATAGCATTGATGTCATGCGCTATATAAAGGAGAAACGCGGGCAATTTACAACTTATTGTGAATTTGCAAACTTGCAGCGTTAAAAGAGCACACAGAGAAGAGTCGACTTGACAAGTGCACAGTGTGAACCAGTCGACAACCATTCGGTGAAAGAATCCAGTGCCCACGATGGCACCTCCAAAGATTGGCGCACCGAGCCAAACCACCAGAAAAACCTGAAGCAGCGTTAGGGAACCTTACGAAACCGACGAGGCCGAGTTAGAAATCACACAAAGGGGGGAATTCGTCGATGTCGACGCAATTCCTTCACCACACATAGAACCAACAAGCCCCACACCCGTGGAGGAAGAAGTCCAACCTCCAGTAACGGCTGGCATGGATATCGACCCGCGGGATAGTGCGCAGGGCCGACAGGCCAAACACGCAGGCAACCCACAAAGACCTAGAAGGGCCGAAGGAGCCCACAAAGTAAATGGGGCCACCACAGTGCAAACCGAGGTTGTCGCGTCGAGACCACCACCCAACGCAGGGTTTGCGCAGCAGCAGGAGGGTCTGGTGGAAGACATTACCGGGCAGCCAGACTCTACCGCTGAAGAGAGACAGATGGAGGCTAGGACCTCAAGTGAGCTGCCAAGAAGAAAGGGAAAACATCCCATGGCACGGTCACCGCGTAGAAAACCTGACGCAACAATAGTCCTACCACGCATTCCTGAGGGGGTGCAGGCCACGCCTTCCCGTCTAGGATATGTGGAAAGATTGGAGTATTCAGGCCACGACGTGGACGATGCTGGAAAATTCCCATAGTTTGCACAACAAGTATACCTCGACAATATCGACACAATCCCCTTTGGTGACCCAATTATACAACCAAAACCATGGGAAACCAGCTTGTCCAACACAGACATTCTGAACTTGCTCGAAATTCCCCATTTTGACAGGGGGAAAGAGGTAAACAACTACATCAAGTAGTTAATGGCGGTCCTCCATGGAGAATTCCTATGGTTGGAGGAGCCCGTCTCAATAGACGTGAAACTAATTGCATTCATCATAGGTCTTCCATCTATGGGAGGGAGTCCCACACAATACCTTGATGATAAAACAAAGGAGAAATCCCTGGTTGAGGAGATGAAGAAAACTTACGGCACAAAGAGGGGCTCGCGTGGGATCATAATAAAGAGGATCAACGACGCAGCAACAAGAATGGCCACCAAACTCATGGCCTGTAAGATGCTCAGAAAATGCCGCAAGGAGGAAGTCCCTATCGAGGTCGTCCCAGCTGCAGCACCCTTCGTCAATGGCACTATGCTCAGATGGGCTTCGTATTTATTGAACTTGTTCCTCGAGGACTGCAAAGACGTTCACGACTTGGGAACATAGTTCCATTATTTGTGGTTACTCCTTTTGATCACATTGATCAGGTGGAGGGAGCCCCCATACTCTCATTTTTGTAAGCGGATAGGTCGTTTCCATGCAACGTGGTACACATCATTGGGGAGCACTTCGGACCCCAAGCATAGAAGTGCCAACACAGGTACCTTTGCGCGGTACTTCAGCGAGATACAGGAGAGCATTGCAAATAGTTGGAGAATCACTCCAAAAGTAGTCGCACAATACAGGGAGATAGCCAACTTCAAAGCGACAAAGCATAATATGTGGATCCAAGCGCGCAGGGATCCGGGGAAGGAGTGGCTACTGTTATCGCACAGTTTGTAGCTAGGATAAAAGGCTATAAGATAGAAGGCCAAATTGGTGTAACAGGAACCAATCCCACCCAATGTCACCACAATGGGATGGTTCTTTCTCTTTAGGGAGGTTAGGCCCAGGGGAGACGTCCTCGGTGACCTGGGGTTTTGAAGAGGCAAAAGGCTAAAAAGACAAAGATAAGATTTTCCCCCTTCACAAATCACCACCCAAACAGATAGTCCGGCCAAAGGCCAATTTAAGAAGTAAAACCCCCAAAGAAGTATACTTGCTTGGAACAAAGCAACAACAAACTGATATGTGCAAGTTATTCTATGGGTTAGTACTTCATAAGACTATCTGATAAATATGTAAGCAATATGGCAATAAATATTGACGAAGTCAATGTTTATAAATATAGCTATGAAAGTAATGTTACTTCACCAATAAATATTGGAACAATGTGGCATTCAATGTAACCAATCAACACCTTATTCAATTAATGCCTAAACCACCATTCAATTGCTCTTAAGACAAAACGTTGTTGCACTAAAGATGTAATAACCAAGGATGACGGCAACACTTAGGGTTAGTAAGTTAGTTAAGGTTAGGGTTAGTGTAGTTAGGGTTTGAAATTCAAAGGGTTTTGAGAGTGTTGTAATCAAGTTTCACTTCAACGTTGGAGGACTTTAGATCAGTGCCTTCGGGGTAAAATGGAGTCAAAAGTGAAGGACGCAAGGGTTGAAAGAGGAAGGCTAAGGACTAGAGGGAAGAGTTTTGAAGTGCTGCTATGGCAGGGCCTCAGAATCAAAACCCTAGGGGAGAGAGGCTCATTCCGGTGTTGCTATAGCAAGGCCCTTGCTCTCTCCTCCTTCCTTAGGTCAACTTGGCAAAACAGCTAGCTCAAATGAAGCACAAAATCAAGACAAGAAGGCTTAATGAGGGAGAGTGTTTCTACAGCAAGGCTCTTCCATCAAACCCTAGAAGAAAAACGACCCTAAGTGTAGATAACCTAGGCTTGGGACATCTTCTTCTTGAATTCTAAATGGTACAACTAGCAAAGGAGAGGAAGAAAAAGGAGTGTAGCTATGGCTAGGCTCTCTTTTTCTTCTTCAATCGCTGAAAGTTTCTTTATCAGGGGACATGAGACAAGGACCTACTTGTGTGCTTGTCACCTAGGGTTTTGATTCAGCAAATTATAAATATATGCAAGAAAATAAGACTACAACCATTCATTTAAGAAGTTTTGCAGAAAAATACTTACAATTCATCAAGCAATAACCATGCAAACCCTAGTTGTAACACCTTCCTTCAAGAGAAACACCATAAAATGCCAAAAAGTCTTCCTTCAACAAGTGCACCTCACTAAATTAGCCAAATACCCAAGATAGGGCGCAAATTTCAGACCTCCTTATGGAGTGAATGAGTTGTGTTGAAAAAATGAGAGTGAAAATCTCCTATTTATACAAAACCTTGACCTAATTTTACATTTTAGCTCAGGTAAAAAGGACGACAAGGCCAAAATATCAAATCATATTGTTTTACATTGAATTGTCAAGTTAAAACCCTAAATCAAGCTGAAAGGAGAGTAAAATCCCCTCCAAGGGAGACGTTAGCCCTTTTTAGGGCAGATGTGGCGTACTGGAGCAAAACGTTAGCCCTCCCTGGGCTTCTCCAACCTACCACACGTGCCATTGTTGCCTAGTTTGCCTGCCCCAAACGTTCATCATGCTGGGTGACATCATGGTCAAGGTGGTGATGTCCTAGGCGTCCAAAGGCGAACGTTCCACTAAGAAAGGGTCATACCCCCTAGGTCAAGCTATGTCGGGGTGCCTCTGGTGGAACGTTGTCTTCTTCTCCGGCGCAAAGCCCCTGATCCATCTGTGTCTTGTTTCTGCCCCCTGATGGGGTCTCAACATCCATCTGGTGGGCTCTTCAGCCCCATGGAGGTCTGAACTGATAATCTCCCCATGTGTACCGATCCAAATGGTACCTGTCCGTTGAGCATGGTCCTGCACATCAAGGGCTACGCCCTTCGTGGGCTCATCAGTCACAGGGATCATAGAAATGTCAATCACATTTCATCATAAATATTATTAAACATATGCATAAAATCCCTAATACATCAGTTAACAACTCAAAGACGTTACATAAGCCTGCAATACAAGTCTGGAGAAAAGGACAAGGCGTCCTATTAGGCTAGTGTCCACAGGAAAAGGAAAGTTCTCAGAAAGACCTCATCCAAGCCATGTAAGTGGGTGATGTGGTCAGGGGATGTCCAAGCATGTGGGTGCAGTGAAGGCCAAGGATGCAAAAGTGTTACCTGTGGATGCCTTTGTAGAAGGTGAGTTGTACCTGTCATGGATGCATTCTTTCCAAGCCCATTCTTGCCTTTAATATTTTTATTCTTTTATTCTTTTTTGCTTTTTTGTTCAAGAGCTAATCAGGGGACACTGCCGTGGCATGGTGACCATATCTGACAGTGTTACCCACAAGTACTTTCACAGAGATGAGTAGTTTTCAACCAACCCTTGGATTCTCGGGTTTGCTTTAGAGGAAACTCAATATAAAAGATATAATTTCCAATTGCACCTTTAATGACACAGAAAGGTAATGCAATAAGAGGTGGCTAGTTAAAAAGGTCATGAGAATCCTTCTTTAGGCAAACAATATTCTTAACCCCATCAAAACTTGAGCACAGTGGTGGTTGATAGTCATTTTCATAGGGTAAATCTAAGTGCTCGGAGGGGTAATCATCAAAGACCTCAATGTAAGACCGAAAATCATCAGGAAAATATGGTACTTTGTCAACCTTGGGTGTTTGGGGAGCATTGGTAAAAATATCATCTCCTTGTTGCCGTTGGTCAAGAGCCTGCTGTGATAATTGCAAGGGAAACACTCGGAGATGACTCTCTATGTCGTAGATGGGATCCATATCATAACGGATTTCATCCCACCCATGTCTCCCAACATGTATGAACTCATCAATGTTATCATCTATGTCATTATATGTATCATAACATGCAGGGTTTGAAGCATTCTTGCTCATCTCCTCCTCATATTCCTTATCACAAAGTATAGCATTATCAAAAACTAGGAGAGGAGGGAAAATTACTTCTTCTTCTTATGCAGGAGTTTTGAAGACTTGGGTGTCTTCAACATGTGTCATGGTTTCATCCTTAAGAACTACCCCTTCATCTTTAGTTGTGCAGCATGGAAGATCTGATTCTTTCAGGGATTCCATTTCTCCTTCATTTCTTGAATCATGGGGCAAGGTGTTATCAGAATCCTGAAGTGCAAAGCAACTAACCTCATCTTCGCTTTTTTGTGCAGGAGAAACAGGTTCTTGGATGACCTCATCAGTGGGAGGAGCATGGTTTGGTACTGTTATCCCTGATTTCTAGGGATAACTAGGAGATCATGTCTTAGGGCCCACAGGTCTTAGACATGGAGTACCGAGAGCAGGATTGACTTGAGCATGGCCCTGGGGGCCCCATCTTTTTTCTCCTTCGTCAAACTTGTCTTGACAGCAACAACAACATCCATCACCATTGGCTTGGACTTGTATCGAAGAAGACTCTTTCTCCATGAGGTAGTTGGTCCAGGTATCATGGTATGTGTCATTTGTGATCATTATAACCTTTAGATATATGCATCTTACTCCTTTTATTTCTGACAACTGCTTGGATCTTACATTGACCCGCTTGACCATGGTTGGGGGGATTAACAAAGTGTCCTAGCAAGTCTGTACCCGTAGGTTTGGTTTGCCACCAGGGGGATTTATGAAGAGCCATCGTCTGCTCCCATCATGTCATCAATTTTACATCTTATCTCCCACTCATCTGTCCCATTCCCCTAGTCCGGGCATTAGGATGATCTGTTTGTGGGGTTGCACCTTATCTTGTGGGAAGAAGGGGCTAAAGGCCCAGAAGGTAAAAGCAGCGGGTAAAAGATAAAATCCATAAAATGAAAGCTAGAGATGCCTCGCCCAGGGATTCCTGAGAAGGCAATAAAAATCCTCTCAGCAAGAAATAAGGGGGATGCGAAGAAAAATAACAAAGCAAGACCTAGCCAAGAGGATAGGGGGTCTCATCACGAGCCAGCCTATTATGCTCATGGGTACCTAGCAGTATGACATTTCTACTATCTGGTTACCACGCCAGGGCAGTGACCTTTGGTTGCATGGCCAAGCGAAAGGGGGTCTCATCATGAGCCAGCCTTATCATCTCTGTGAAAGTGCTTGTGGGTAACATTGTCAGCTCTGGTCACCACGCCAAGGCAGTGTCCTTTAGTTAGTCCTTGAAATAAAAAAGAAGAAAGCAAGTAAAGAAAAGAAAAGAATAAAGGCAATAAAGGGCTTGGAAAGAATTGCATTTGTGACGGGTACAACTCGCCTTCTACGAAGGCACCCACAGGTAATATCATGCATCCCTGTCTTTCACTCTACCAGTATGTCTGGACATTCGTTGACCACATCACCTCATTTTACATGGCATGGATGATACCACTTGGAGACTTTCCTTTCCTTATGGATACTAGCCCAATAGGGTATTTGGTCTTTTTCTTCGGGCTTTGTGTTGTAGGTCTTTGTAATATCTTTGAGCTATTGGATGATATATCAGGGTTTTTATGCATGTATTTGATTACACTAATGATGAAAAGTGATTGACATTGCTATGATCCCTGTGACTGATGAGCCCATGGAGGGCGAAGTTTTTGATGTGCAGGACCATGCCCGACGGTCAGGTACCAGTTGGACCGGTACACATGGGGAGATGATTAGTTTGTACCTCCATGGGGCTGAAGAGCCCATCAAATGGTTGCTGGGACCCCATCAGGGGCAGAGACAGGAGAATGCTTGGTTGAGCTTTGCACCTGAGAAGAAGAAGGACGTTCCATCCGGGACACTTTGGCTGAGCCCAGCCAGAGGGGGTTGACCCACTTTAGTTGGAACGTCTCCCTTAGATGGCCCAGGACGTCACCAAGGGGCCACTGACGTCACCTTCAGCGTATGGCAGTTTGACAGGGCAACTGGCACATGTGGTAGGGTTTGGAGGCCTAAAAAGGGCCAACGTTTTGTCATTTGTGCTGCATTTTTCCCTAAAAAGGGACAACGTCTCCCTCAGAAGGGCTTGATGTCTTGCTTGTGCTCATTTAGGGCTTTGATTTAGCAATTTAATGTAAAAACAATATAATTTTGGTTTGTAGCCTTGTTGGCTATTTTTAATGACCACATTTAATTATAGCTCATGATACACTATATATTGAGGATGTTTTTCCCTCATTTGAAGATAACACACAACTCACTCTCTTGTGAGGTCTGATTTTTGCACCCTTGTTGGGTATTTGGTCTTTTAAAGTGAGGTGCACTTGTTGATGGAAGGATTTTCTTGGCATATTTGGAATTTCTCTTGAAGGAAGGTTTACAACTAGGGTTTGCATATGCTTTTCATCATGATATGTAAGTGTTTTTCTTGCAAAACTTTTAATTGAATGGTTGTAGATTTATATTGCATTTACTTATAAATTTTCTGATTTTAAAACCCTAGGTGACAAGCACACAAGTAGGTCCTTGTTTCATGTCCCCTTAGAGAGAAATATTCAGCCATTGAAGAAGGAAAGAAGAGCCTAGCCTTTGCTACACTCTTTTCACTTTTTCCCTTTATGCTAGTTGTGTTTTTAAAGGTTAAAAAGGAGGTGACGTCCCAGGACTAGGTTATCTACACCTAGGGCCATTCATATTCTAGGGTTTGGTGATAGAGCCTTTATGCTAGTCGTTTTGCCAAGTTTGACCTAAAGAAGGAGGAAAGAGCACGAAGGAGGAAAGAGCACGAGGCCTTACTTAAGCAACACCAGAGTGAGCCTCTTTCCCCTAGGGTTTTGATTCTAGGGCCCTGGCATTGCAACACTCTAGAACCCTTCCCTCTTGTCTTTAGCCTTTCATTCCTTCAACCTTGCGTCCTATCCTTAATTGACCCCATCAACCCTTAGGCACTGATCTTAGACACACAACGTTGAAGTGATAGTGTTCAAACAACCTCTCAAAACTTTTAAATTTGAAACCCTAACTAACTAGCTAACCCTAACTAGGCTAACATCACACTTGGTTATTCCATCTTGATGCAACAAATTTTGATGATAAGCAATTATATGATGGTTGAAAGCATTTATTGAGTAAATGCTTGATTGAATACATTGTTAGCCACATCATCTTAATAGTTATTGATGAATTGATGCTTTTCCATTGCTACATTGATAAAACGTTGATCTCATTAATATCTGTTGTTTCACATTGCTTATATATTGACGTCAGATAGCTACATTAAGTACTAACCCACTGAATTATAGTCTGCATATATTATTTGTTGTTGTCTTGTTTCGGGCAGGTGTTCTCATTTGGGCATACACTTCTTTATTGGTTGATTAGCTGGACTATCTGACCTTGGTTGTAACCTGTGAGGAGGAACCTTTGCCTTGACCTTTATACTTCAACCTCTTCAAAACCCTTGGTTACCATGGATGTCTCCCCTGGGTTAACCTCCCTAAATATAAAGAACTTCCCCATTGAGGTGACATTGGGTGGGGTAGGTTCCTGTTACGCTAGTTTGGCCTTTATCCTCTAGCTTTTTGACCTAGCTACAAACTGTGCAATAACAAGTACTTCATCATCTTGCTTAGGTTTTTGCTCCTTAATCACATCCTCATTCAGATGGTTAAAAACTTGTTCCCTTCTTTCTTGGGGATCATCAGTAAAGGTTTCAAAGGAAACTAGTTTTATCAGGCTGAGAGTGTCCACGGTACGATCATTGGTTCTAGACAAGGAGAGATTTTTCTCGAATTGAATGGCCATGTTGTAAACTTATGCAAGTGCTTTTGGACCCTTTTTATTTAGGAGGAAGCTTAAATGCCCCAGAAGTCCATTGGTATAGAGATATATGAGATAGTTGCCTTTAGGATGATAGCTTTCAGGAATGTGGTACAACAACTTTTGAAATCTAACCTCGAAATCTCCCTTTTTAAACCATCCTTCCATGATCTTCCCTTTTAAACCATCCATCTTAGTATCCAACTTAGCTTCCATTGAATCCATCATCTCTTGTAGTTCATCTTTGGTTACTGTCTTCTTTTGTAAATCATTTATGTCCCGATGCATTTCTTCACCTTCATCAAGAGTCCAAGTAGGATTGTCTGGAGGCTTGTTTGGTGTAGAAGTTCCCTTTTTTGGTGGCATGTTGGTCAAGTATCACTTTTAACCTTGATTTTGAGGTGGTTTTGCTATACAATCTTCCTTTTATTGTATATCCAAAATTTTGGCTCTTCTGAGTATGAACTTTTCTTTTTGGTAGGTCTCTGATATTTCTTTTCTTCAATTCCACAGGTCTGATAAAAATTGGATGTGCCAAGTGGAATTTATGGTAACTTCCCCACAACTTGTTGACTTTTGGCCTTTCCAGGAGATCTCACGTGTATAACGTGCCCCACACAAAATAATTGATATAAAATTCTGAAACTCGTACCCGAACTACTACGGGCTGCCCACTATCCAATGCAACTAGTCTCACTCAATTTTGATACTCTAGTAAGAATTTATGATTGTTTTACCAGGAACACCTGCTTGAGACTAGTCAATAAGACTAGTCAGATACCCTATCTTCCACAGGGTGTATCTACAAATTTAAGATGACCCAGAAGCTAAAATTGCTACCATAGATACCTTACTAATGTCTAAGAATATCCTCTGGAGTTAAGGGTCTGAAACATTACAGAAACAATTTTATAGCAAAAATTCCGCAATGACTCAATTCATAATGATTGCAGAACCCGATCTTACAAAGGTTGTATCTCCAAAAATATAAGACCTTAGGAGATGAACTTTTAACCCAATGTACCTCGATCCATCTAATAAATATCCTCCAAGTCGTTCCTTCTGAATCATTGTAGAAAAAAAATTATAGAAAAAATGCCACGGTGTCTCAGATGTAGCAGTGAAATCCCAAGTCCTTGAACTCTGATACCATATGTTAAGAACTAAATATCAATATAGCATAGAAAAACCTCAGAATAAGTACTCAACGCCTTGAAAAAGAGAAAATTTCAGATAATAAGCTTCTTTGAGGGGGCAACCTCCTTTTACCCCACATAAATGTTCAAGTACAAGATGATTCCAAATGAAAATGTCTCCTTGGTATATGTAGGAGACTAGGAGGTATAA
>CBVK0102263441.1:11943-35515 GCA_900067695.1 Picea abies | reverse complement strand
AGATCGGTCTCGGCATTCCTGCTGAACCGCTCTTCCGATCTCACTCATATATATCTTTGTCTCTCTCTCCCCCTCTCCCCTCTTGGGGTTCTGCGACCTCCTGGTCTAGGATATTTCTAATACTCTGAGTCAGATTGACTCTTCGAGCTCCTGATTGAACCCAGAATAATATTACACAAACCCCTTTATCCCTTTGGGTGCAGGACCTATGATACCTGCACCCTTTGTCTACGTGCTTTGGCGCTCACAAATTTTTGAGTGTTAGCTCTTTTTACATTATCCCCTTCTTACATACGCCCCTAAGCTATGACCGTGTGGGAATATTTGATTGTGGGCACTAGAAAGGGTGGTTTTAGGCCAAACCAATTTTCACCCTGTAATTTGCCTCCAGCTTCCATGTATCCCTTCTCTAAAATAGTGGTTGAAATTACAGCCCACTCAAGGAATATTATTGTCTGAGCATGTCTTGGCCCCGCAATCCTTCCTGTCTGCTGATTTCCAACCTCTCGACATGGATTCTCGATCAACGATGGTTATCGAGTCTTTACCTACTCCTGGTTGAATGTCCAATCAATGGCATCTTCTTGTCTTATGCAAAACCTCAGATCACCATGATCTGTCACCACGTAAATCCCCTCTAGATCAACAGTTGTCGTTGATTTCACCTTTCGGGCTTCGAGAGTTTCAACTCTCAACATTTTCCCTCCTCTATAGGCAATCTTCCGGAGTGGAATATCTTTTGCCGCCTAGCTCCTTGAATCTATGGCCAGGATCTCCTCCATGTGTCTTTCCTTCAATAATTTCAATTCTCGACCTCCACAAGCTCCCTTTGCTAAGCTCCTTCTTCGCATGTGACCTCAGGCTGTGGCCATGCGATTTCCTATTGAAGTCTTGTTAGAGAAAGATTTTCCTCACCCTATTTAATCTTGTAGAGAGGGCCTTACTCCATTTCCCTATGCAGACTTACTTTCCCTGATTGATGAAACCAGAGACAAAAATAAATATTTTTCCACTTGTATGCACCTTGCAAGCTATACAACAAGCATATACGCTGGCTGCTCCTTTACAGCCAGCGTACATTAGGATTTGTGCCAAAAAATCAAAATTAAATGTCGAGTTTCCATGTCACAATAGGAGATCTCTGATCCTTGCCCTTCCATATACTAAAAATGTTCTAACTCGGCCCTTCAGTTGCATTTTGAAGGCTATAAAGAAGCCAATTCCGAGCTATGGAAAACGAGGAGAGAATTCAACTTTGAGATCAAAGTTACTCTAGAGAAATTATTACTTCATTATTGAGCTTGCATCCCTTTGTCATTTAACTCTGAACACAGTGTTCAGCCCCCAATATTTTCCCTTATTGATGGAGAACCTCTGTGTCTCCCTTATATGAGCTTTCCTTTGGTGGAGGACCAATTGGAAGGAACTCGGTTTCTTGGTTCTGAACCATGCCGAAACAAGAGTCTGTAATGTTTTCACTTCTACTGATCATTTATTAATAGAAATACTCCTTTCCCATCCAATTGATATCTTGCAAATATATGTATTATGATCCATGGGCATGTTTGTTTTGTATATTAATGGATTATGTTATCTAATGTACTAACCTGTTATATCATCACTATATGCTTTCTCTACTTGTTTGTTGAGAACTTGTTGTAGGTATAAAACTTTGGGTCGAAGTGCTCAACAGTGGACATCAGCAAACATTTGGACGAGGTAGGCCTCTTTCTTATCTCTTTTTCACATTAGTTTATATAGCATATGTTGGAATTGAGTCGATTTCTACAGTCACACCTGTCTGTTGTGGTTCACCCTAGACATAGAGAGATTTTCCTCGTAACAATTCCATGGACCTTCAATCCTCAAAATGTTGTGGGACCATCGATCTCCCAATATTGATGGTACCTTTGGATTGATGATTCATATTTTCCCACTCCAAATCTATGGACCATATCTCTTCGCGATTCCAGACTTAGGGTTTTTTGAAATTTCAAACATCGTCTTCCTCCATACTCCAATCTTCTGGAGTTAACAATCTATTGACACCTATCTAGCTCGATCAACAATTTTTATTCCCCTTCAGTTGTTTAACCTTTCAACTCAAATCAACAATCCTGCAGCCCTCCTCTCGATCGAAGGTCAAGATCCTCTTCAGGTTTAGAAATTCTGATATCACAAAATCAAACCTCTTGTCTTCCTATTGCTTTTATCTGAAACTGCTAACCCTCTGACGTGTGTAAATTCTTGGATCAAAGGCTACGATATCTTCAGATATTCTAGCTTTAGACTTCTCAATTATCAACTTCCACTTCCCTCTGAAGTGTGTGGATTTCTGCCAAGTGTCCTCTCAAATTAGATGACTGAGATTTATTTCAGGTACTTGCCCGAAATCCACAGATTTTCTCCATGTGTCTCTTGATCTAACGGCTCTGAATTTCTTCGGCTCTTTGGATCTTTGGCTCTTTGATTCTCTGACTCTCTGACTCTTTGACTCTTCAGCTCTCTGGCACTTCGGTTCTTTGGTGCTTTGGCTCTTTGACACTTCTTCTCTTCGACACTTCAGCTCTTCGGGCTTCAAGAGTATCAAACTCCTATGCACTTGTTCCTCCCGAAGTGATTTCACACGAAACACATGATCTCTTGATATGTTTCTCCCCATTGATATAACATCCTCTATCTACTTTGGGTCTTCAGGTTTCATGAGTTTCGACTCCTGTGCACTCGTTCCTCCCAGAGTGCTTTCACCCAAAAACTCAAATTTTGCGCCATCTGTCACCCTTGATGATGGACGACACTGGTTAACTTCATGACTTTGGAACTTTGATGAGTCCTCTCTCCTGTGCACATAAGACATTAAGGCTTCTTCACCTTCTTCTAGATCCAACGATCACTAGTCCTTCGTGCTTAGATCCAACGGGTGGGATCTGTTCTTCTTCTCTGCACTTCCTCTACTCGCTGGACTCTAATATGACGGTCCAGATTCCTCCACACAACCAATCTGATGGTTGTTGTCACTCCTCCTCCTAATATTTAGACTTCTCCCGACTTGGAATATTTATTCCATGTTCAAAGGTTTCAGCCTTTGAACTTTCTCCTATGAACCTGACTCTTGGGTCTTGCTTCTCTCTTGCAGTGTTATCTCTTCTGATATTTTGAACTTCTAAATTAGTCTGACTCCTACTCACTCTATGTGTTATCCCTCCTAAGCTTGACCTCCTCAAAGGTTTCAATCTCCCATGCACTCCTTATGTTTCTGGGATTTATTTAAACTCAGTTTTGAAGTATTTCTTGAAAATAAATTCTTCTCGCCCTCTTGGCATTCTCCTTTCTCAATGCACACATTGCAGAGCTCCTCCTTACAAAGTGTTTAGTAACTTTTTTTTCTCTCTGAACTCAATGTAGATTTCTTCCTCTTCATGATTTCTCCTCTAAGGTATTTAGTAACCTTGAGGTCCCCCTTTATATTGTTATCACTCTGGTGCACCCTCCTGGCACATTCTTTCTAACTCTGTAGATTTCAGATGTGCATTCCTTACACTATCTATAGAACCTCCAATGTTATATTGTGCACTCCTTGCACAGCCTAAAGAACCCATAGAAATATAACAACTTCAACGAGGATAAAAGAAATTTATCTCCTACTTCAAATGAAACTTATCATACATCCACAACATTCATTCATGAAATACATAAACACACTATATGCATGAAAAACTACTTTTCTATTATCTATGTGTGTCTATATAGATTTTTACAAAAACTATACTGCAACAGAGTCTCATTTCTCTCAAGCTCTCTCCTAGAACTATTCTACCCAATCATTCTACAAATATATCACTCTCTCTCTTTTTACAAAAGAGGGCTCTAAGAGCTTATCCTCTTCACCACCTTAGTGCCATCACTGTCTCAATTAAGACACCATACTCCTATGGCTTCATTACATAAATGAAAATCTAGACCTGACTATGATCTAGACCTGCTTACAGTCAACCATTTAAGGCAACCCTATCCACTACCTATACAAAGGCATGGCTTGGCTATTACAGCCTTACAACGCAAATCCCCATGGGATCATATTTTGAATTTAAAAATGGGAGGGTCAATGCCTCTCCCTTTCTCCATTGCGCATCTATGCGTTGGCTTGTTGGCGCATTTGCCGACGTGAAGGGATGCTCCTGCATCATACTCCACTATTGGGGAAATGATGAACTCCTGCTCATGAGATCCTCTTCTCCATTGTTGAAATCCTCCTTCATCCCAAAGTCTCCCTTGGAGTTGTTCTCTTGCTCCTCTCCAACTATGTTGTTGTTGTTGCTTCTTCTTATGTTTATTCCCTATTGCTATGGAAGGATCTATTATTTTTAGATCCCCTTTGTTGACTACTTCTGCTAACCTTAACATCAACTTCTTGATCTCCTCTATCACTTTGTCTAGTTGCTCCAGTGGTTGGCTCTTCTTATGCAGTCTTCTCTGCTCCACATCCTTCTCCTTTCCATACTTATCAGTGGGTAGATCATCTTGATCCCCCATATCATTTTCTTCTTCTGTGGAATTATCTTTCCACTCTTTGCAAAATTCAATTCTGGAGTCTCATCACTGATTTGTTGGTCATCTTCCTCTTCTGGGATATTGAATTCTATCAGCTCCTCTTGTGTTGGCATATCTCCAACTCCCTCCAACCGTTCCTCTAGTTGGTATGCTCCTCCATCTGTTTCCAACTTAGCATGTTGGATGTGCAATATTTTCTCCATCACCCTTCTCTCCAAGGATTCTAGTTCTTCATATAGATCAAAAAAGTCCATGTTGTCTTCTTCCTCTTCTACTACAAGATCCAGTGTTGCAGTCATCTCCTTTTCATCTTCCTGGCTGAAAATTTTGAGTAATTCGGTTAAATTCTCTTCTCCTTCTGCTAGGGTATACATCCGTGTCTGCTCCATTTCTTCCTCTTTGACAATTTTTGCTGGTTTTCCTTCTTCTTCTACTACACTTTCATCATGTGCATCAGCCTCTACTTGGATGATTGGTAGGAATATATTGCTCCCTCCAATAATCATAATGCTCCTCTCATCCTCCTCTTGGATGGTGAGAGTATTTAACTTCTCATCATCTTAATTCACATGGTCTACAAACCCACATGAATCTTCACCTATCAATACTCCTTGTTGACTTGAACCCACTTCTAAGATCCTGAGACTTTCCAGCAGTCTCATTTCTTTCTCCCTATCCACCTAGAAATTTGGGACTTCTCTTCTATCCACCTGGCAGTTTATGAGATCAATCGATCCCATCTCATTGCCCACCTGGAAATTTGAACTTTCATCATTTCCCTTCTAAAATTATACAAGACATCCACTTGATCTCTTTCTATTTCCCACATGGAAAATCGAAAGTCCATTTCTTCCCACCTGGCAGTTTATGAGAGATTTATATGATCTCACCTCCTTCTCATCACTGAGGTGTCTCCCAATCTCTGGTTCACATATGTGAATTAGTTCCTCCTCTGTGTCACTGAGGATTTTAGTATGCTTTAGCAACTCTCTTAATGGCCTTTTCTTTCCTCTGGAAAAAAATTTATTAACTGGCCACTTCACCTTCTTTTTCATGGGCCACTCATACATCCAATGTGCTTTTTCATCCTGTTGCATTTTAAATGCAAGTTTCTCCATTTGTTCTCTTATCTAATTGAACTCCAGATCCATCTCTGGATTGTTCTTCTATTGGTGGCCTTCTCTTCGACCACGTCCATGGCCTTCAGTATCCATTTCCACCTTCTAAATACCCTCATGCAAATCATATGGATCACTCTACATTCGAGATCATCTCCATCTTCTCTCACATCTCACCCGACTGTTTAAATTTATTTTTTTTCTACTGTGTGCGTGCAACAACTTTCTCACAAAGCATCAATACTCTGCCTTTCTTTCACCTCTTTCTTGTCTACTCTCTGTAAGAAAAATTCGGTCTTCTAATACTACTTGATGTCATCATATTATCCCCTTTGCCTACAAAAATCAATTTTGTGCTCTGATACCATGTGATGGTATCAAAGTATCTCTTGTCATCGTCTCGCCCTTTGGCTATTGTCTGCAAGAAAAATTCCATCTCTTGGTACTACTCGATGTAGTCAAACTATCTCCTTCATCTTCTTCGCCTGAAGTCTACAAATGAAAATTAAGCTCTAATACCACCTGATGGTATCAGACTATCTCCTTTATCTCTTTTCCTCTTTTTCCTGTTTTCTACAAGCAAAAAAAATCTGCTCTGATACCACCTAATGCAGCGCCCCTCCCCTCTTGGGGTTCTACGAACTCTCAGTCTAGGATATTTCTAATACTCTTAGTTGGATTGACTCTTTGGGCTCCTAATTGAACCCATAATAATATTACATAGGCCCCTTTTTCGCTTTGGGCATAGGTCCTGTGACACCCACTGTTGGCACAGGGGCAGACCCAGGGTTCAACGCTACAATAGCGCACCAACAAAACCCTAACTACCAGCCCTTTCAACAACACATGTGAAGCAGATGAAGTCTCACCTGAGGTAGAGGCAGGGGTGGTTACAAGACTCAGGTGTCTGCAACCTTAGCTGGGACACAGATCTATGATTCTAACACTTATCAGAGCACTAAACAGTTAACATTCATCAATATCTAGTTCTTAGTTACAATGCAGTTAAACGCTAATTACATAGCATCGCAACATTCATTCAGATATGACGTATCAAGAAAATATCATAAAGAGATAGATTAGATTTAGCAGATTCAGGCACTAGCACATTCATATAAGTCTGATCTAACATCCATATACATCATTGGCACAAAGCATAAACAAATCTATCTATCTATATCAAATCACTTAGCAAGTAAAGACATAAACACATCAACACATTGCACAAAGCAGAGCAACACAACATACACGTGGTTCACCCCCACCCTGGGGCTACGTCCACCAACTATTCTTCTTTATTATCTTCGGTCAAGCTTCTTACAGGCACATAGCATCAAAATCCTACTCTACAAAAGACAGGAGCAGGGATGATTTTAAGGAAGGAAATTCATATTAAAATGTAGAAACAAGGGCTAATCTTACTAGTCCTCAATATGCAAAATGTAAAATGTTTGGCGATAGTTTTGTAAAAATATTCAAATTTCTAAGGATTTTATATAATTTCTATAGTATTTTGGCGATTTTTAAGGCAAAATAATTTTATTCTATGGAATTTGGGTGAATTGTTTTTAGAAAAGCCGGAAATTAGCGAATCATTTTTTTGGAAAAACCATGGAAAATTAGCCCATTTACGAAATTTAGCCCCTAAAATCATCTATGGATAGAATATCTGCGCACACTCCGCCAGATCCTCCTTCTTCAAGCTAGGGTAAAGCACCAAGCCTTCTTACAATTACTTACACGTAGCTCTACAAGTCTCACATAGTAGAGCACTTATAATCCTTCAATCACATAGATCTGGCACTTAGCCGTTTGCAACTACTTCTTGCACTTAGCATCACCTACAATCACATAGATTGCACTACTACTTCTTACATGGCCTATCCTTCTATTTATACATTACAAAATTGGGCCTAAGCATGGGTAAACCCATGGGCCGACATTACCATACCGGTTACATAATGCCAAATCCCAAAAAGGACCCAAAAATGGGTCGAGATCCCACGATCTCTTCTTCATCTTGCACTCCTCCTTCGATAGGCTATCGAAGTCTCAAAATAGGTCAAACTTAACCAAGGATCTCCTAAAACTTGTTCAAGGGCCAATAAGCTCCCAACACTCACCTGTGACTCATCCCGAGTCACTCTGATTTGGATAGTTATGCTTCAAAAGCCTCGATCTTGGCTTGAGCTACTTCAACCTGTTGTTGTGCTACAGCCTCTTGTTCAATGAACTCTTGGATGACTTCTTCATTGACAAGTCCCTCTAGGTGTTGTTCAGCTGTAGTGACAATCTGCTCTAGTTTTTCTCCTTGGCCTTCGACCTATGTGAACAATTGATAGGCCTTATATTGTACAGGTTGGAGCCTCTGAGTTACTTCCATAACTCTGCTATGGATAGTGTGGATCTATTGTTGGGTGGTGCATTTCTCTTGGGAGTGCTTTACTCTTTCCATGGCTGACAAGGTCTTCAGTTGCACTTGTATCATTTTGACTTGATAGTTTACCTCTTGGAGATATAACTCCAGTGCCTTCAACTCTGGATTCTCAGTGAGTTGCTCGTAGTTCTGGGCACTACGATCAATAAGTTTCTTATATTCCATAGAAAGGGATTTTATTCTCTCAACTGCACTATGAGTAGTTGCTTCTCTTTGATCCCTTACATCCTGTGGAGTCTCAGGCACTGCATTGAGCTCTAAGTATGCTATGCATTGTTGTAGCTTATGGATAGCTTCTGCGATCTACTCTACTTGTTGCATGACTTGATCCTCTGCCTTTATTTCTATGACTGTCACAGAGCGAAGTTCTTTGTTGACCACTTCTTTCACTTCGAGTTGCTCCACGAGCAACTGTTCTTTTCCTTGTTGCATCTATTCTTTTTCTTCATCGAACTTCACTTAGAGAGCATTATTTTCATGTTTTGCAGTGTTGCGTTGTTCTATAAGTATGCCTTGCACTTGCTTGAAGGCATGGATGGCTTGTTTTGTTTCCTTTCGTGCTCATTGAAGGTGAGCTTCGACTGTATCAGATAGTCATTGGAGTTGGATTGGCTCATCTCCCAACTCTGGTTCTCCTGATGGCAAGGGCACAGTGGAGACTGTGTGGCTGGACTTAAGGGTCTATTATTCCCCTCGAAGTTCGACTTCAATTCTATCATACATTTATTCCTACTTGGCTTCTTCTTTCTCTGCTATTTCCAGCAAAGCATCATTCAGGGCTACTATGAGGAAGTCAAAATCATCAGAGGTGAGGACAATCTACATCTTGGTCATGGAGGCTTTTGATTTATTTCAGGAAGAAAGTTTCAGGGGAGAAAACTTCCTCTTCTTCAAGGGGTCAACCTCATCTCTGGGTGGTGTTACTTTGTTTGGCCTCTTTTCAACTTCTACTTCATCATCACCCCCTTGGTTAGGTGACACTGAAGGAGTCTTTCCTAAGGTGTTGCTTAATTTTTGGACCTCCTCAGTCTTCTTTTGTCTGTTGGTTTCAGGTGGATTATGTTCTTTATGAGTGTCCTCTGGGCTATCAAGATCAGATATCTCTATGGGGTTGGCGGGGATAAGGAGGTCAGCAGACCATTCCTTAGTGATTTCTTCAAAGTCTTCTTCTATAATCTTATAATATGAATGGAGCTGGTCTTTATGTTCATCTGCTCACGTTGTAATGTAGATGAGGTGTCGGTCTGTGTTGAAATTCATCAGGGGTCGGAACCTTTGTAAATTGTTCAGAGTCATGCGAGGCTCGGATTCGATGGCTCTCTTTAGCTAGAGGTAGTATGTATGAAACACAACATTCAACTGCCACTGTTTGTTCATATCATTTGAATACCATAGGGTAGCGAACTTCACGACAAGCGGTTCAAAAGGGTCGATGTCAGGGAAGGTCGCTCCTTCCAGCATCTCCTAGGAAAAAAATGCAATGAGGACCAGGAGCCAGTTGAAATGAAATTCATAACCCTGATCTTGTGCTTCTCTGTATTCTAGTTCAAACTGGATAACTAGGTACTTCACCCAATTCATCTGTAGGCCTTCCATGCACTTCCCTGCGAGGTCAATGAAAAATTCGGTGACCTACGTAGGTCAGTTCTTCCTTACTAACTTTCCAGCTATCAGTCGATAGGCTAGGCACACTGTGCCACTCTAGATGGAAGCTACCTTGTAGCCTCTTGTTCCCTTCTCAATTTCTCCATATGTGTCCTTGATCTTCTGTGCAAGTGTGCGATATGCATCTTTTCCTAGATAAAAGTCTTGCGGGTCGGGTCCTTTCATACTCAGTCCTATGATCCTGCAGATCATTGTTGGGTCAACTATAATATGATGATCTAGCCATAGGTAGCCTCCATGGTAACATGACAGTAACAACTTAACACATGCATTGACTTCTTGGTGTCTACCGAAGTGTGGGAGCTTCATGACATTCAACAGGGTTGACTGTGCGAGGTTCATCATCCATGACTGGGGGATTATCTTTGAATTCTTCCCCTTAATTCTAGTTAGTTAATTATATGGGATGAGCATACCATAGATATTGCAATCTCTGAGGTTGAAGTTGTTGAACTTCAACATTGTGATCTTATCCTTCTTTGTCTGAACTACATGTATCCCCTTCAGGAGGTACACAATGACCATGGTGTACTCGAATTCTCTTGGCACACTATCACGATTAACCATGCCAGCCAGAGGTAGGATGTAATCAGGCAATATGGTTGGAATCAGTTTTGAATTTGCAAGGTCATCTTTATGCTTGGTTCCATTTTCTACTGATGGCTAGGATGGTCCAACTCCGTGAGCAGTCGACGGAGAGGGTTGCACTGTTCTCATCGATGAAGCTTGTACACCTGCAGACATCTACATGACTCTTTTAGTCATGAGGTTGATCAGAACTTCTTTGACAACTTCCTCTACAATGGTGAACTCGTCCAATATACATGCTCAGGGTGGGAAATTTCGGGTTGAGGAGTAACTTAGACACTGCAATGGGTGTTGAGTCGCCAAATTGTCATCTTTTTACCAACATTTTCACTTCACTTTCACTTCACTTTTAACCATATTTCACTTTTCCACACCCTTACATAAACCATTTTCATGATTACATGGGTTTTAGACATATTATTTTCCAATGCATCTATTTTAGTGTTTTTGAGTGAATTTATGATTAAATATTGGAAAATGACATGTTTTCACTTATATATGAAAGTGGGATGAGTTTCATGATGTTTACAGGTGTATTTGAAGACTCCAACCAAGTCAAATTTGACCATCAAGTCTCAAATTCGAATTCCCTCTTCAACCCTTTGAAGATTTGATAAAGATTTGGAGATCTACTCAAGTATCTTGGATGGAGATTAATCATGAAAGAAAGATTTGTGAGAGGATTTGTAGAGATATCACTTGATAGGTGTGAGCACATGGTTGTAACCAAATGATACATTTGTGGATATAGGAGAGATTTGTGGATCTAAGTTATCTTAAACTTTTGTATAAATAGGAGTGCCTCCTCCATTTCAAGGGGAGGACTCTTGGAGCATTGTATCCAACTTATGATGGAATAAGAATCAAGCTTTCTTTTCACATCAGTTTCCATTCTCTAGTTTAGATTTAGAATGCTTTAGTTTATGTGTTACTTTGTTCTTGGGAGAATTGAGCTCACTCCAAATAGATCATAGTAGCATTTTCTTCTTACTTTGAATAGGTTTATATACTTTATTGTTTTTATGATCTTGATTGTTGATAGGTTTTGTGAAACATTCTGAGAAGACCTCCTGAATGGGAGCTAGTGTTTTCATGCCTACAACAACTAAGTCTTATGCAAGAGTTAGGATTTGATTGAATTTTCTTAGATTAGAGTTAGATGCCTACTCCTGCATATATTTTGCTGGCATCATCACAAGCTTACGAGCATCCCTAGTTGATATTAAATCATTGAGAATTTATATGACAAAATTGCACTCAACAATGGGATAGAGGGCAATAACAGAATGATCACTGTGGAAAATCAACAAGTCTGTGGGCTCATTCACAGTTATCAAAAGTGTTCTCTATGCATGGCACGATGGGATAAATAGATAACTTGGCAATGGACCTCTTGCAACGGGCGAGAAGCCTTCATTAACTCTGTTCTGTCCATTATGGTGTGGTCCAACGGTCTTGTGGTGAGCCATAAATGCCTGTGTACCCATTCAGGGGTCAACCAAATGGTTATATTATTCCCAGTGGCTATATTTCTTCTCCCTGGTGAAGTTCCATATGATGTTGTTCTGTTATCCCGGCAAAGCTCGAGTTTTGCAAATTTTCCTTCTGCGAAGTTCCCTTTGGAACTTTCTGTAACTTGTCAATCTTATCTCTCTTCTTATTTAGCTTTCTATCCTTCTTTCCAATGAGCTTCATCTTGGTATTCCTTTTTCCATTCTGATTCTTATCTTCTTTTGACATAGTTACTTCGCGCTCTTGAGATTATTTCCCAAGATTCAAGGGTAATACTTCTTCTTTATCTGGAGTGGGTACTTCAATATTTTGTGGGTCCTCTAATGTTCTTGAAACATCGATGTCCAAGTCTCTGGTGTTAAATAGCGTCGATCTATTCTTTTGTTCTTCAATCAGGTGTGTAATCCTTCTAGTCATGAAATCTTTTAACTCTTGCTTCTTCTGCACTAAAACTTCTTCTTCCTTCCTTCTAGCCCAATCTATTTCAATCCAAGGCTTTCCTAGTAACATAGAAAATGGTGCGTTGTCCTTAATAAATTTAATAATCTCAAAATCTTCCTATGTCGAAGTTCCATTGACATTCATAGATATCTCAGTGATCTTTCCACATAGGTTTATCAACTTTCCTCTAAACAAACCTATTCCTCCCAATGAAGGAGTCATAGCAGGATTCCCTAAAAGTTTCCAAGTTCTTTCTATCATGATATTCACCTGTGTTTTCTCATCTAGAACACAGTCAATGTCAAAGTCTCCTATTCTTTATTCAAGGCATTCTTTTTCTTTGAATACCTATGATAAACTGACGTGTTGGTGATCATTCAGGGTTTCTTTCATCTGTAGCAATACTTTCTCTGATTCTTTATGGGGTTCTTCCATAATCTTAGTTTTTGGATCTGCCTTAGGGTTTTCTTGTCTCATGTTCATTTCTTCAAGCCTAGCAATCATTCTAGGGAAATCCAATACTTCATGGTCCATAGATTTGCAACAAAGACAACTGGGTCTTCTCCTAGGGAATTCCTTAGAAAGATGTCCCAGTTTTCTGCAACTGTAACAGAGGGTTAATCCTCTCTTTCTTTTAAATGATTCCCATCTCTTCTTGTACTACGTGCTAGGATCATAGTAGCTAACCTGCAAAAAATTCTTTCTAGGATCCTACATCCACTTGTTAGTCCAAACATTCTTTCTATGCATGGGTATAACATATATTTCACTATTCTTATCAAATCTACTCATATCAAACCTTGTTTCATCTATTAGTGCCCTAGTTTTCAAGCTAGGACAGAATCTATCAAACATACCTAGATCTATACTTTTGAAACAAAAATTTCCACTTATCTTACTTCTACAAAGCACAAAGCTTTCAGATCTAGAACTTTTCACTATTCTTACCTTTATCAGAGCACAGAGGTTGCATATCTTACCTCTTTTATTCAGATATGACCTCTTTTCTTGGCACAGAGCTTCACAGGTTAAGTAGAATGTTGTGCACTAGGGAAACAGATATACGTACGGAGCTTTCACATTTTTAGGATGGATTTTTTCACAAAGATTCTTCTTATTCAATTCCCAACAATCACAATTTCAGATCTAATACTGTGCATTTCAGCAGCATATCTACGCACAAAGTTTCTCTTTTTCTTCAGTTCCCAGCAATCACAGTTTTAGGTCCTAGCAATGGAACCATTTTTTGGCACAAGGGAAGACTCGGGGTTCAATGCTACAACAACGCACCAACAAAACCCTAACTACCGACCCTTTCGGCAACACCTGCGAAGCAAATGAAGTCTCACCTAAGGTAGAGGTAGGGGTGGTTGTTGGACTCAGGTGTCTGCAACCTTAGCTGGGACATAGATATGTGATTCTAACACTTATCAAAGCACTCAGCAGTTAACATTCATTAATATCCAGTTCTTAGTTACAGTGCAGTTAAACCCTAATTACAGATCATTGCAACATTCATTCAGATCTAACGTATCAAACATTTATCATAAAGATATAGATTAGATTTAGCAGATTCAAGCACTAGCACATTCATATAAGTCTGATCTAACATCCATATACATCATTGGCACAAATCATAAATAGATCTATCTATCTATATCAAAGCACTTAGGAAGTAAATACATAAACACATCAACACATTGCACAAAGTAGAGAAACATAGCATATAAGTGGTTCACCCCCACCCTGGGGCTACATCCACCAAATATTCTTCTTTATTATCTTCGATCAAGCTTCTTATAGGCACATAGCCTCAAAATCCTACTCTACATAAGACAGTCGATCTATGCGCTCTCTGCTAGATCCTCCTTCTTTGAGCTAGGGTAAACCACCAAGCCTTCTTACAATTACTTTCACATAGCTCTGCAAGTCTCACATAGTATGCACAAAGCACTTACAATCCTTCAATCACATAGATCTATCACTTAGCCGTTTGCAACTACTTCTTGCACTTAGCATCGCCTACAATCACATAAATTGCACTACTACTTCTTACATGGCCTAGCCTTCTATTTATACATTACAAAATCAGGCCTAAGCATGGGTAAACCCATGGGCCGACATTCCCATACTCGTTACATAATCCCAAATCCCAAAAAGGGGCCGATATCCCACGATCTCTGCTTCGTCGCCCTCCTCCTTCAACAGTCTGTCGAAGTCTCAAAATAGGTCAAACTTGACCAAGGATCTCCCAAAACTTGGTCAAGGGGCAACACCAACACCCTTTGTTTACGTGCTCTGGTGCTCTCCAATTTTCAGGCGTTAGCTCTTTTTACATTATCCCCTTCTTACATACACCCCTAGGCTATGAACTTGTGGGAATACCTAATTGCGGGTGCTGGCAAGGGTGTTTTTAGGCCAACCCACTTTTAACTCTGCAATTCACCTCCAGCTGCCACGTATCCCTTCTCTAAAACAATGGTTGAAATTGTGTCATGCTCAAGGAATATTATCGTGCGAGCATGTATTGGCCCCACAATCCTTGCCCTCTATTGATTTCCAACCTCTTGGCATGGATTCTCGATCAATGATAGTTATCGAGTATTTACCTACTCCTAGCTTATTGTCCAATCAACGGCCTCTTCTCATCTTACGCATGACCTCATATCACCATGATCTGTCACCATGTAACTCCCCTCTAGATCAATGGATGTCGTTGATTTCACATTTCAGGCTTTGGGAATTTCAAATCTCAACCTTTTCTCTCATCTATATGGCAATCTTCCAGAGTGGAAGATCTGCTGCCACCTAGCTCCTTGAATCTATGGTTAGGATCTCCTCCATGAGTCCAGCCTTCAGGAATTTCAATTATCGACCTCCAAAAGCTCCCTTTGCTAATCTCCTTCTTCTCATGTGACCTCGGGCTGTGGCCACGTGATTTCCTATTAAATTCCATGCACCTTCAATCCTCGAAATGTTGTGGGACCATCGATCTCCTGATATTGGCAGTTCCTCTGAATTGACGGTTTAGATCTTCCCACTCCAAATCTACGGATCATATCTCTTCGTGATTCCAGACTTCAAGTTTTTGAAATCTCAAACCTTGTCTTTCTCCATACTCCAATCTTCTGAAGTTAACAATCTGTTGACGTCTTTCTAAATCGATCAATGATTCTACTTCCCCTTCGAGTGTTTGACCTTTCAACTCAGATCAACGGTCCTTTGGCCCTCCTCTCGATCAACGGTTGAGATCCTCTTCAGGTTTTGGACTTCTCAGATCTCAAATCTCAAACCTCTTTCCTTCCTATTTCTTTTATCCAAATTTGCTAATCCTCTGACGCATGTACCCTCTTGGATCAACGAATGTGATCTCTTCGTGTCTTTGGGCTTCATACTTCTCAATTCTCAACTTTCACTTCCCTATGAAGTGTGCATATTTCTACTCCATGTCTTGTCAAATCGGACGTTTGAGATTTATTTCAGGTACTTGCCTGAAATCTACATATTTTCTCCACATGTCTCTTGATCTGACGACTCTGAATTTCTTTGGCTCTTTGGCTCTTCGGCTCTCCGACTCTTCATCTCTTCGGCTCTCCAACTCTTCAATTCTTCTAGTTGACGGACGGTCAATTTTGCCCATCAACAAACTCGAAGTCACGATTCACAAAAACCTGAAGGGATAGGTGTTTGAACATTTTTTCATTTTTCCATTTTGGCATTTCGGCCACCGGAGGTTCGAAAGGGGAAAGGGGGGACCCTTGCATCGCGATTCCCCGAATCGTGAAACCCTAAAACACGAAAAGGAGGCGCGCACAGGATTTCTCGAGACTTATACTAGAGGATGAAGGGACCTGTGGATTCATCCAAAGGGTTCTAGCAAGAGCCCGAAGGACCATTTTGGCTCAGGGAAGAGAACAATCCAGAGACCGGGAGGTTGCAAAACCCTATTGAAGTAGGGGGTCTGCATCATTTTATCACTTGCCATATCTGAGTCAACATATCCCTGTAAAACAGTGTATGAACCTCCAAAACATAATGCATGAGTAGCGGTACCTATAAAATATTTGAGAATCCACTTTACTTCCTCCCAATGTTCTTTACATAGATTGTCATATACCTGCTCACAACTCCCATTGCATGTGCAATATCTAGTCTTGTGCAAACCATCACATACATCACGCTGTCGACTGTTGATGAATAATGGACTGTGGACATGTATTCTATTTCCTCCTATGTCTTGGGACACATTTCCTTAGTTAATTTGAAATGGTTGGCCAAAGGTGTATTAACTGGTTTTTCATTTTGGATTCTAAACCTCTCAAAAACCTTCTCTATGTACTCACCCTGAGACAATGTCAATTTATGATTTTTCATGTCTCTTTTTATTCTCATACCAAGGATTTTCTTTGCACCACACAAATCCTTCATTGCAAATTAATTAGATAATTTCTTCTTGAGCAAATTTATATCCTACATATTAGACCCTGCAACAAGCATGTCATCTACATACAATAGCAAGATAACATAGCTTCCATTTTCTAGCCTTTCAAAATAAACAAAATGATCATAATGACATCTACTATAACCTTGTTCTATCATAAACCTGTAAAACTTCAAATACCACTACCTTGGATCTTGCTTTAGGCCATACAATCTCTTCTTCAACCTGCATACCAAATTCTTCTTTCCTTTGACCTCATAACCCATTTTCTTGTGGTGTTCCAAGAACTGTCTTCGCTCTATGAATCCCATGGTATGAACAATAATCATCAAACTCCTTGCTGAAATATTCACCTACATTGTCTGATATGAGACACTTCAACCTTTTTTCTAACTCATTCTCAACCAAAGATTTCCATTTCTTAAAAGTATCAAAAACATATGATTTTTGTCAAATGCAATAAACCCAAGTTTTTTTGGTTGCATCATCAATAAAAGTAACATAATAATGAGAGCCACAAAGAGATGATACCTGAGCTAGTCCCCATACATTTGTATTCACATGATCTAACCTTTCACTCTTCTTTTCTTTTCCAACTCTGAGAAATATGACTCTCTTTTGTTTTCCATAAACACAATGCTCACAAAAATCCAAATCAATTTGTTTAAGATATGGAAACAATTTTCTTTTGTGAAGTATCTCCATCCCCCTCTCACTCATGTTTCAAAGCCTATGATGCAATAGTGTTGTATCCACTCCTGTAGAAGCTAAAGAGATAAAAGAGTCAGTATTACCAGTACATAAATACAATGTACCTAGATTCTCTCATTTTTCTATCACTAGTGATTCTTTGGTGACCTTCCACACCTTATCTGTAAATATGGATATACAACCTATTAGCTCTCAAAATGTACTATTAAATTTTGAGTGCCTTTATTCAATTTGTGCTAGATTTTCTCATCTCAAAGTCTTCTATTTGTTTTCATAACCCCCCAAATCCTCTATCAAGCCTTGACCAACTCCCATTGATTTCTTTTTCTCACAACTTCTATGACTGCTGGATTATAACCTTCATGGTAAAAATAACATCTTCTCATCAGCTTCTCCAAATCTTGAGTTTTACAGTTTTCTATATTCTCAAATAAAAATTATAAAGTTTTATTTGTAAATTTTACCAAAAAGTGATGGGTGCACGTGTTCTAATCCTAAGGCTACCTTATCAACTAAACCACTACTCATATGCCACATTCTTAGTCTACATGTCGAATGCCTAGTCTCCATATAACAATCACAAGCCAAAACATAAGTCACCAAAGCCATGCAACATATCAAACCCAGCTTAAAGCACCAAAAGTCATTCTACTCACATATCTCATCAAATAAAGTATGTGAGCATTTGCATACCTAACAAAATGCACAAGTGTTTTAAATCCATTGCCTTGCAGTAGTTTTCATCAATTGTGCTTGATGAGTTTTATCAAAATTTGCGCTCTGTTGTGGTATCGACAACATGTGCTTCACGTTTTCTGTCTAGTAAGAAAGTAATTTCTGGATGGCATACAAAGGAGAGTATTTACATTCCTAGGTGTTTTCACTCTAATGTCTTTTGAAATCTCACTCAATGAGGCTATGGAAAGTATTAGATCAGAGGAATATGAAATTTATGGGTGTTGAACGTATTTCATGGGGGGAATTACTTTTGAGGAACCATGGCACTTGCCTCATTCACCACCAAACGAGATTAGTTCTTTTGAGAATGTCGATCAGAAGGTGGATGATAAAAAACTAGAAATATCTTTACACAAAGATAAGTAAGAAGTTTTTACAGTTAGTTATTTTGTGTGATGATCAAGACAACAACAGGGACCAGGCCATATATAAGAAAGACCACAAGGAATTATTTATGTAGAGGGATGAACTAGGCATTGGAAGGCAGATTCTAAGTCAGTATGAGACACCTGTGTTTCACAATATAGTATTTGGTGAGAGCATTGTGAATGATGCTACATCTATTATTCCTTTCAATATAATTCATAACTTTGACCTCACTTATATTTATGGTAGCACTTCTCTACAAATGTTTGGTAACAATGTTTATTTCTTTCTGGTAAGCACTGTGTGGGTATTTGGAGCAGTAATTATATCATAGATATCAGATAGGAGAATTTGTTTCTTTAGATTACTTGTTTGATTGGTTTGATTACAACATCTATATTATTACTTGTTGGGTGACCATTGTGAAGAGCTAATACAACGGAACAGATTGCTGGAAATTGCAACACACAGTATAGGCATCAATATTTCAAAGTATGGAAACACTGCAACTGAGAGACAACATGGACATCTTGGTACATGTTGGATAGCATGGGCCATCATTTCTTGTAGGATCGTGGGATCAATAAAGGGCTATATACATGATCAATAAAGGGCTATATACATGATCAATAAAGGGCTATATACATGGGATCAATAAAGGGCTATATACATGATTTCTGGGCAATATTAACACTGTTATATACATGATCAATAAAGGGCTATATACATGGAAGCTGCGTGGGATCAATAAAGGGCTATATACATGATTTTTGGGCAATATTAACACTGTTATATGTATTCTTACTCCCACAAAAAACTTCATGCATCATCCTCTTGAAGTTTGGGAAAATGTTAACTCATTTCATATTGTCTTCTAGTTGTTGGCATCATTTACATCACCATTTTTGGTGTATCATTTTAAGCAATAGATTTCAGGAGTAGATGATGGAGAAGAAGAAAACACTAGATCATGCTCTGCATGATCTCTTCATCAATGTATCATCATGGGTTTAGGGTGAGCTACAAGGCACAAACAATCTGTTGGAGTTGATTGAAAAGATGAACCTAAGGACAACAGATGAATATAATAGCTTGGGAGATATTGTTTTAGGCCTTCGTTTTTATGTGAAGCAATTGAGGATGAAGAATGAAAATTTTCCATGAATATATAAATAAATAAGTCGTTGAATCCCAATAATTTCAGTGGCTAATTGAACCTGTCCCAGGCCAGTAACCCACCGAAACCGCAGAAGCAGGGGAAAGATAGATTTTGAGCTTGAGACAAATATTTTTGAAGACAAGTGATTAAAGGGGGTTTTTCAAGTAAATTGTCTACATCAGTTTTCTCAAAGATTCTTAGAGATTCCAGGAATATAAAAGGAAAATAGGTTATTCCTATTTTCAGTTGAAGATATGACTAGCTATCAAAGAAGGATCTCAAGTTTCCTTTTCATCACCCAGAAGTTTGTTGAAGAGGTCGAAGATGTTGAAGATCAAATTATGAATCAAATTGCTTTTTGGAATAGGATTAAATCCATATATTTTGTAAAGTTGTTATATTGAATTATATTATTAGTATATTAGATTCATTGTTATAGGATCTGAAACTTTTTTATAAAGGCTATAAAGCCTGTGACTATTGAAGAAGAAGGGTTTCGAGTCTAGAGACTAAACTATACTACTTTTGTAATAGACCTTTCTTGCATATAATAAAGATACACAAGATTATTTCTCAGTTACTATTAGATTGCCATCTTATTTCTATTTCTATACTTTGAATGATTACTTTTTATCTAAATTTGTCTAATTGCAGGTGACTGTCATCTAACCCTGTCAATTCATAAACACTGATTGAATAGTAATCTATGCTATCTTTATTCAGCCCATCATATATATGTTCTGGTTGATAAATATAGTTTTCTTCGCCCACCAAGTTCACTTATTCATCTGATTATTAACTCTTGAAAGCCTTTCCATACATGGTTATATATATTTGAGTGTCTTGAGGGTGAACCAGTTGGTTAAGTTATCCTATTTGATCCAAAGAAACACATAAGACCAAAACATACTTTAAGTTGCTAGGCTTCTTCAAGATACAACATGAGAAGGACTCCTGGAGAGATAACAAATTGGTGTCGTTGTTGGGGAATGAAGATAGAAGTTGAATAAATATTCCCTAGGGAGTGACATTAGAACTGCTCCTTGAAAATAGACAAGGATTAGACATTCTATTGGTTGTAAACATCTATTAGGAGACTCCATGAAGGGCAAATTTAGTGGCGACTCCATGAAGGATGAATTCAATGGCGACTCCATTGTTCAGAAATCTATTGATGACTCCATTGATTTGTAATGAACAAGAGGTATTCATTCTGCGATTTCTCAAGTATTTCTGGTTATTCTAATCCAGTGCCTAGTAGAGATGATTGGAACAATAGCCTTCCCAAATTTTGAGGAGAAGAGTGGGAAGTGTCAGTTGAACACTTGCTAGATTTTCATGACCTTATTCATTGGCTTCAAATCATAAATGAGGATGTTCATATTAAACTTTTGAGGTATTCATTACAAGAAATTTCTCTTGACTGGTGTCGATCTCTTCCTATTGCCAGTATCAACTCACTGGCAGTTTTTCATGCTACTTTTCATGTGTTTTGTAAAGGCAAATTTCCAGATGACTTTCTCTATCCCAAGTGTTGCCGTAAATTTAATTTATTGAATAAAGATCCAAACATTCATGAATATTTTGTTGTAGTATAATATATCTCTCATCGGGATGAGGGGATTGGTGATTGTAACAACCCTAGTTAAATAATTAATTGTCATAGTTAAATAATTGTTTAAAGTATATTAAGTTTAATTAATTAATTAATTAATTGTACTGGATTATTAATTGTTTAATGTATATTAATTCATTGGTTAATTAATTAATTAACTCATTAAATATTTGGTTAATGAATTTAAGTTTAATAAATTTTAATTTATTAAAAGAAAACTTAACATATCAAAGGATGGAACCATTAAGGAGAAGGGGATAAGGTGGTTGGCATTGAATGGAGGGATAAGGTGGTTGGAATTGAATGGAGAGATAAGGTGGGTGAGTCTTAATGAAAGGAAGAGGCAGTGAATGGGAAAGGAGGATACGAGGGGGAAAAAACATTCGAGAGGGGGACTTTTGGATTTTTTGGGGGGAGCATTATTTTTTATACTGGGGGACTATACTGGAGAATTTTTGGGGGGGAGATTGGAAGACTGTATTTTTGGTTTTGAGTGTGGTGGACTGTTATAGGGGAGCATCTATTGTTGGGAGTTTTGGGCTCAGGGGCCAAGAATCCTTATGGAATCTTGGATCTAGGGAGCTGGATAGGCTCTGTTCCTAGATGGCTAGGAGGAAAGATTCAATTTTGGGTAGAGTTTGGGCTAAGTATCTTAGTCAAAGTTTCATCTTCAACTTGGACAGACAGAGTTGGGGAAACAAAATCACTTGAGAGGTATTTATGTTCATCATTATGGCATGTCATTATAATTATGATGGTTCATTATTCTACTATGTTGTGTGTGTTATTCAATATGATTTTTATGTCATGCTGCTCATTTTGAATTTTGTTGAACCATGAACTGTTAGTTTGTTGAATATAAAATCATAAAGAAATTATGATAGAATTTTTTATGTTTAAATTTATTAAATTTTAGGTTATGTTAGAAGAGACCTTACACATGGTATCAGATCCCATTTTCAAAACTAAAACCTGGGCTTGACCACCCACAACTGAATTTTGTCTTTGTGCTAATTTGGGTTGTCACACATAATTCCAAATATTGAACAATTATCCTTGCAAAACCATAATAATATAATAGTCAAAGCTCTATTGTAGAGTTCTGTAGAAAAATAATTCTTAATCCTAAGTCTCCGAAGACAACCCTACAAAAACAAAATACTGTAACACTAAGAGCTCAAGCAAAACAAGTTCTTAACCCAAGAACACTAAAAAATTAACCTTGCAAAATCAAAGCACTGTAATAGCTAGAATTTTGTTCCAGATTTATCTGCCAAACAATTTTCGAGTCCCAACCTATTCACTAACTATAACTTCCCCTAGTACGGTATTAGGATCAGTGTGATCACCATGATGTTTAATTATAGAAAACCCAGTGAAATCGATTATTTCTGCCCATTTCTAGCTATAAAGGAAGCATGTAACTTGTTACATATGAACTTACTATGGAAGTGACTATTGTGGCTTGTCCTCTAACACAAACTGGTTGGTTCTTGCCAACAACCTGGCAAGTACCGCAATAAAGACCAGATCCATAGTCTCCTTCAGTATAGCAGGAGTCCAAAAGCTATTCACAACCAAAGACACTGTTAGAATGCATTGTCGTCACTACCCAAAAGGAAATTCTGCATATTTCCATGTGAGTTTCTTCTGTGTTGATTCTACCATTTTTATGGGACTAAAAGCCAAAAAAAAAAACAATCTTGCTGAAGAGAAGCATGAACCTGGCAACCCCCATTAGAGCAAACCCTTGTTGTTATGAATAGAGAAAAACTCACGAGAAGAATGGGCACCATGAATCGTAAAGGCAACTAAGACATCAAAGCCATAACATCATGGGTGTTGTCGTTTAGTGGAAGCTTTACAATTGGTACTGTTACCCTTGCTTCTGTTGCTAGTACTCTTGCTAGGGAAACTAAGGCAATTGGTTGTGCATATGGAATGGGAACTGGAACTATAAGGGGTGCTTGAATTGGATCCACTCGAACCACGATTACAAATGGAACTTCATATTGATTTGCAATCGGGGGCTCTTCAACGAGTAATACTTGAATCTTAAAAACAAAAAAAGTAACACCTCTCAACTTTAAAATACTCCTGTAAATACTAGAGACATAAAGTCTCACAGTGAAAAAGATAAAGCATCATTACATAAGGTGCTAAGGGAGAACCGTGGGTCATTGAGCATCAGTTTGAGCTATATGTTTAAAAAAAAAAAAAAACCTTATCA